>WOXC01011372.1:600000-902554 GCA_011680675.1 Gymnobelideus leadbeateri
TTTTGTTGTCTCTAGCCTGGAAGTTCTCTTTATATTAGCTCCTCCCTTTCTGTTGCAGGAGTTCATGAGTTCTAGGGTTCACAAGGTATGGTGTTCATATATTCTGTTTCTTAACAGACTTGATACAAGGCTCAAAAGAAGGTTGAACTGAAACAAGATGTTAATTCAATAGCTGAAAAAATGTGTGAACTACTTCTGTGCTTGCCAGTACAGGAAGTCATCAAATCTTACCAACTGGGTTATGAGGGTATGACAGGGTTATGCTATGAATTCATGTCTTCTTACTTCAACTGGATCTTCACCACTTCACAGCAATGCTTTATTTCATTCCTGATAGAGCAATCATTTTCCCTTCAGTAGCTATTCTATACCTTCTCTTTTTTCCTCAAGGCACCAGCTCTATCTCTCCACCCACTCCTTTGAAAGTTGCATGTTGAATTTGTTATATAATTTTTTTTTGATAGAGATCCACAGTTCCACATGTAATCCTCTTTTTCTATTCTATTATGTATATGAAAAAGTCATTTAATTTGGTATTTAAGTTCAGAATTAAAAAAAAAATTAAAGAAAGTATTTCATAGTTTCATAAATGCCATCTAGGCCCTGTCACTACTATACTTGAAGCCTTTTCAGCTTAGTAAAAAATTTTTAAGTTTGCCTGTACTATCATAGCCTTTGAGAACCCAGGGTAACCTCTCTCCACTGAGGAATCATTGGAGGAACTAGACTTTTATAGCGGAAAGGAATGAAGAGAATTTAAAAAAAAGAAAATTCTGCCTCCTGATCAAACTCCTATAAATAAATAAGGATTTGAAGTGAAGGCAGGGAATTAAATGGTGTAACCTAGTGGAGGACAAAGATCAAAAAGGGACCTCAAGGTCAGAAAAGCAGAAGGACAGATAACTAAAGAGATTGAATAATAAGTTGCTATCTAGGTAATACATAGAAGCAATGAACTACACAGCCAATCTTCAGAGAACAAGATCATTTGATCCAGCCCCAGTGATATGACTATTAAAAAAAAAATCACAACCCAAGGCTAATGCTTACGCTCCTGCAAACTCCCCCTATTAGCAGATGTGCCCATATGCACATCCTTGCCTTTCTTCCTGTGTGGTTGGCAATGCATCTAGGCCAAGGTGATTAGGAAGAATCTTGCCAGCAGATTTTTAAACTATAAAGAAAAGCTTATTTTGAATGCTCAGTTTTTCCATTAATTTTAAATTCCATGCTTCCCTTGCCCCTGCCCTCAGCATAGTGGTACAAGCTAAGTGCAGTTCATGTGGGTAGGCTCAGAGGACTTCACAAATGTCTAGGTACAGTAATGGGACTAAGAGATAACCACATCACACATAACATCTGCTTTCACAGAATCACAGAATTTGATCACTGGAATGGACCTCAGTAGAAATTTAATCCAACCCATACTCAAAAGGAATCCCCACTATAACAAAGCTGTGATAGACAAGTAGTCAACCAATCTCTGCTTGAAGACTCCAAGAAGTGGAAGCATCCCACAAAGCAAGTTAAGGAAAGAGAAATAACAATGAAATTAAATATTAAGGGGAAACCCACAGGTTTCAAAGAAAGGAGAAAAAAAGAGAAGGCACAAGGAGTAAGCTATATTGGATTCTAGTAGATGACAGCAGGAAGAAACTATGCCTAAAGATGTCTCAGAAAGGAAAGGAAATGACGGAAAGTGAATATCTAGTCTAATAGTGAAGTAAGGGGGCGGCTAGGTGGCACAGTGAGTAGAGCACCAGCCCTGGACCCTGGAGTCAGAAGGACCTGAGTTCGGATCCAGCCTCAGACACTTAACACACACAAACAAAAACCTGGCCGTGTGACCTTGGGCAAGTTACTTAACCCCAATTGCCCTCCAAAAAGCCAAAAAAAAAATAGTAAAGTAAGAAAAAAAGACTGACATTTGATGCTATTCTTTACTTCTATTAATTATTTCTGCGTTATCCAGTATATAGCTTGCTTTATATAAATTAAGTAACTTGCCCAAGGTCACATGGCTAGTGTCTAGCCTTTAATAAGTGCTTGCCAATTGACTGATTAATTGATGTGTTTAAACTAATTAAGAGGGAATTGAAATACTAGCTGCCCTGTAAGAGTCCAACTCACCTGGTCTGGGAGAGAAACATCCTATGTTAGTGAAAGAAATTTCAGGAACGATGGTTGAACTCTGGGACAGATCTTTATTGAACTATGGAGAATAGTGGAGAGGTACTATATGCCTGGAAATGGACAAGAGTTCTGATATTCAAAAAGAGAAAAGGATAGATCCTGTGACTAACAGGATGGTTTGCAGAAAGAAGGCCCTTAATAAATGTTTCTTAAATTGCAGACTGTAGATGGAACTATAGTGCAGACTGCAAGTCAATAAGTGTAATGATTCCTAGAAAAATTATAGGACATAGAATTAAAGGGGTAGGTTGTGAACACTTAGAAAGGGAATCAGGCCTTTGTTTTGCTATTTCCAGACTATCTGACTTTTTGTACTTTAGGGCAGGCACTATTTTTTTTTTATTTTTCTTTATATTCCCACACTTAATCTTTAGTACAATGCCTGGAACATAGGAAGTGCCTAATAAATGCATATTAACTTGACTGCTTGAGCCTCAGTGTTTCTCATCTGTAAAGTGGAACTAAAAAAAAATGCTTGTAATAATGCACTCACAAGGCTGCCATAAGGCAAGATCACATTAGACACAGTGTAATAAGTGCCAGGTAATTGTAAAATACTTTATAAACATGAGCTATTATCATCATAAGTGGGAAGATATCAGATAATTGTGGAGCAAGGGTAATAGGGAGAGAATGGAAATAATAGGGCTAGAGGGTAAGTTTCTCACCTAATTAGGACCACTTACAGGACTCAACTCAATGAAGGTGGTTCTTGAAGCTGATGCCTAGAGAAAGAGATTAATGGTTACTCCTGGCTCTCTCCCCACCTCTCTCCTGTGGACCAGGAAGAACTATTAAAATCAAGGAGTGGCTAGTTTCTCATCTTTTTTAACACACCTCCTGGATCTGATACAAGCACAAATCTCCCTTTAAAGAGCTTGGATAAGCACCACAGGGTGCAAAGTAAAACGAGAGAAAAGAACACCAAGGTAGCTCATTTAAACTACCTTAATTGTTAACTGGGGAGCAGGAGGGAGATGCAGATTTGTCTTTTGCATGAACTGAACAGAGCAAATGGAATATCTGCTCATAATCAAGTTTGCAGCTTGCAACATTTCTCCCCCAGTGACCCCCAACATGATAAACAAAATGTTTTACTTGATTTAAATTTTCACGGCTTTGTTCACCTGTCAATATCACCTTTAGTTTATTTTATTAAAAATATAGTTGTATTAGAAAATGGAAAAAAAATCAGAGAGCTAGTGTTTAAGCCAAGAATAAATATATTAAAAAAAGAAAACACTCACTTAAATATTTCCATCTTTCTCATATGGATATTTTCCAGAGATTACCATTTCAAAGAAAACACCTCATTGAAGAACCCCATGATTCCATGTGTAGTTTCCACTCTTTAAAAAATGTGGGAAATGAAGCCTTTTCATATCTACTGCATCAATTTGCCCCCCAGGAAACCTACTGTTCTTTACAAATTAGCTTTTGTATCATAAAAAACAATCCCCATTAGGTGCTCAGGAATATTTCTCTGACAGGGAAAACTTAAAATCTATAAAACACAGCACATGAATGTAATAACAACATCATTTCATCATTCATGGGCACTGGAGGTACATGGGAAGTGCATAGGAGAAATCAGGGCCCCCCTAATAAGAATCAGGCAGTGTCCAATGAAAATTAAGCAATGAATCCTATCAGAAACAATGCATTTTAGCTTGCTCATTGGTTCCCTTGGACACATTTTTCAGTAAGATCTGTTTCTGAAATATAACTAGACATAGGTTTCTTCTAAATCAACATGATAGAATTCTCTTGGTTTAGCCCAGAGATAAGTAGCCTTCAGATGACTCACTAAACCATCCACATTCAAGCTTAGGAGCCATTTCAGATAATAATCTAAAGGACAAATCTGCATTTCATAGATGAGCAAAAAGACTAGAGAGGTTTAGTAACTTTATCCAAGATCCAACACCTTGCTTACTGGATATCAGAATCTCCAGTCTCCTGATTGTTAACTCCATAGTCTCTCTGCTTTAGTATTTTACATCTTCATCTAGTTTTTCCCTGTTCTTTTTTTTTTTTGATGTATAATTTTTTTTCAAATGCTTTATTAACTTCTGGTTTACTTCATTCATTTTCACCAGATTTTGTGTTACAAATTTTCTCCCCATTTTTCCCCTACCCATCTCCCCAAAATAGCAGTCCCCAGGATATCCCCTCCTCTTATTTCCAAATTACATGTAAAATAGTATTAATAATATTATACATATATTTTTTTAAACATTTGGTTTTAAAACTTTGAATACCAGATTCAATCCCTCTCTCCCTCCCTTGTTACCCACCCTTACTGGGAAGATAAGCAATTCAATATAGATTGTACATGCATAGCTAATGCATAACAGTATCATAGTAGATATATTGTAGAAGACTGATTATATTTCCCTTCCTCCTATCCCACCTCCCACTTGTTCTATTCTCTACTTTGGTCCTGCCCCTTTTCAAAAGTGGGTGCTTCCAACTTCCCCCCCCATCCTGCCCTCCCTTCCATCATCCCCCCCTTCATCCCCTTCCCCCCTACTCTCCTGTAGGGTGAGATACCCTATTTAGTGTGTATGTCATTCCCTCCCTGAGCCAAATTCAATGATTATAAGGTTGACCCATTCCCTTACCTTCCTGTTCTTCCCCTCCATTGTAACCATTTTCCCTTGCCTCTTCTATATGAGGTAGTTTGCCCCATTCTCTCTCTCCCCATCTCCTCTCATTATATTCCTCTCTCACCACTTAATTTCACCTTTTAAGTATCATCCCTTCCTATTAAATTGGTCCTGTGCCCTCTATGTGTACCTGTAAACATATATACAAACATTCACATATGTATTCATACACCTATATACCCTCTGAAAAAGACTATATGTATTTTTTCATACTGAGAAAAGTTTTATCAGTTACAATTATCATTTTTCCATGTAGGAATGTAAATAGTTCACCTTTGATAAGTTCCTTATGCTTTCTTTTCCCTGTTTACCTTCTCATGTTTCTCTTGCTTCTTGTATCTCAATGTCAAATTTTCTATTCAACTCTGGTTTTTTCTTCAAGAATACTTGAAAGTCCTTTATTCCACTGAATGATCATATTTTCCCCTGAAACATGATACTCAGTTTTGCTGGGTAGGTGATTCTTGGTTTTAATCCCACTCCTTTGCCCTCCAGAATATTATATTCCAAGCTCTTCAATTCTTCAGTGTAGAAGCTGCCAGATCCTGTGTTATCTTGATTGTGTTTCCACAGTATTCAAATTGTTTCTTCCTGGCTGCTTGTAATGTTCTCTCCTTGATCTGGAAATTCTGGAACCGGGCTATAATATTCCTAGGAATTTTCTTTTGGGGATCTTTTTCAGGAGGTGATCTGTGGATTCTTTCGACCTCTATTTTGCCCTCTGGTTCTAAAACATCAGGGCAATTTTCCTTGAGAATTTCTTGAAGGATGATTTCTAGGTTCTTTCTTTCATCATGTCTTTCAGGTAGTCCAATAATTTTTAAATGATCTCTCCTGGATCTATTTTCCAGGTCAGTGGTTTTTCCCATGAGCTATTTCATATTGCCTTCTATTCTTTCATTTGTTTGGATCTGCTTAACAGCATCTTGATTTCTCATAAAGTCACTAGCTTCCCTTTGCTCCATTCTAAATCTGAAAGAAAGATTCTCCTCAGTCAACTTTTGAGATTCTTTTTCCATCTGGCAAATTTGGCTTTTTAAGGCATTCTTCTCCTCATTGCTTTTCTGAGCCTCTTTTGCCATTTGAGTTAGTATATTTTTTAAAGTTTTATTTTCCTCAGTCAGGCTGTTGACTCTCATTTCATAATTTTCTTGCATCGTTTTCATTTCTCTTCCCAATTTTTCCTCCACTTCTCTTATCTGCTTCTTAAGGTCCTCTATGGCCTGTAACCAGCTTGTATTTTTCATTGAAGCTTTTGGTGCAGGAGTTCTGACTTCACTGTCTTCCTCCTGTTCCATGCTTTGATCCTTTTTGTCCCCAAAATAGGAGTCTAATGTTGAATTCTTCTGTTTATTTTGCTTCCTTTGACTGGTCATGTTGCCACTCAATTACTTGACTTTTGGGTTTTTTGCCACAGTAGGACTCTGCCACCAGACAGGGGAGCTTCCATCCCAAATACTGGCTCTTTCTCAGCTGACGGAAGTATTAGTTGGGGGCCCTCTCTGAAGCCTCCACACACTCTGGCAAGCTGGTCACACACCCCAGGACCTCCACCCCAGACCAAAATCCAGATCCAAGAAGGTTAAAACAAGAGTGATTACCCCTCAGACTGGTCACCCAGTCCCCCTACAGTCTGTAAGCCAGGAGCTGAAACTGCAATGTGGGTCCCAGGCTACACCGAGGTGTCTCAGCAGCTTCTCGCCCTGGGGGCAAAAGCCGACACTCTCCCAACTGTTGGTTCCAAAGTCCACAATGCACTGACCTTTCACTTTGTCCTTGGCATCTATGTGTTGATAATTCTGGAAAGGACCACAGCTACTGGTGTTCTGAATTTCCTCCAGCCGGTGTTTGGTCAGGCTCACCCTGGGGCTAAAACCTTTGGCTCACAAGGGCCTGGGCCCAGCTCCCAAAGCACTGTGCTGACCGCTCCCTACCAGACTGCCGGGCTGTCCTCAGCAGGAGGTTAGCTTCTCTCTGTCATTTTGTGGGTTCTGTAGTTCCAAAGTTTGTTCAGAGTCCCCTTTTACATGAATTGGGGAAGGTGGGAAGTTGGAGCTACAAGGAAGCCCTGTTTCTACTCCGCCATCTTGACTCTGCCCCCTCTAGCAAGTAGTTTTGGTCCCCAGTTTAAGACCTACTTGGCTCCAGGGACCTCATCTGAAAATGTATGTGACATTTCACATCTGCGGCAATCTCCCTGCATCTATAATTTTTTAACTAATAGAAAGCTATTTTATCTCCCTCCAAGCTTCCCCATCCTACTGGGAATGAAAAAAAAAGTAAAATAACAAAAACAAATTTCTTGTTAAATACATATAGTAACAAATTCCCTTAATGGCCATATAGCAATTTTATGGCTATATACATACATGTGAATGTGTCTATAGATACATACATACATATATACATATATATGTGTATATATACATATATATATATATATATATACAGTGTGTGTATATATGCACACACATGTGCACTTAATAAATTGCCTTGAGGTAGCTAGCTAGGTGGTATGGTGAATTAGGCACTGGAGGACCTGAAATCAGGAAGACTTCAGTTCAATTCTAGTCTCATACACTTACTAACTGTGTGAACTTAGGCAAGTCACAATCTCTGCCTCAATTTCCTCAACTGTAAAAGGGGTATAATAATAGCACCTACATCCCAACATTGTTATGAGGATAATATGAGATAATATATGTAAACTGTTTAGCACAGGTCCTGGCACATAGTAGTCAACCTATAAAGGTTTATTTATATATTATTAACTTACTTTTCTTCTTTTGAGAACTGCATGTTCATGTCTTTTGACTTTATCTATTGGGAAATGGTCCTTGTTCTTATGTATTTGAACATTTCCCTTTTTTTCATGGATATCAGACCTTAAAAGAGAAACTTGATTCCATATTCTACAAATAGTAACTTCCACTTAATTCATGTTCCCCTTGACTACCATAGCCATATGCATAGAAAGGGATTGAGTGTTTTCTAACTGATGAAGTTTCTGGGTAATTTCTTCCTTCTCTTTGGGGCAACTGCTTTGCAGCATTTAAACTTCTCAGAAGTTGTAACAGTCTGAGTCAATGTTTTAATGCTGAAAAGTAGCAAATGGGCAAAAGTTGACAGATTACAAGTCAAATTAAAGCTAGTAGAGTTTTAGATAATCATGTATTCTCTTACATCTGTGTTAGTATGGATTTTGACTTTTGCTCTAACCAGTGACTGATATGACTGCACAAAGAAAGCTAATTCTGAAATGACTGCCACATCCCTAAACAATCTTTCCCGTCCATTAGCATAGTCAATTTCTTTTCTTTTGTGTGCTGTTGATTTCTTTGTTAGGTGATCCCGGAGCCTTTTTAGGTTCTTCTTGAGGAATTAATGACTGTACACATGTAAGACTCCTGAGTAATTCATAACTTTTATACTCTTTCATTTTGAAATGAAGGTAGGCTTTGATCCCCTATGTATAAAGGTAAGTAGAGTAGGGAGTATATTAAGCCTATAAAGTTCAAATTTTGTAGGACGAATAGCTAAGAGTATCTCCTTTAATTCCAATATCAACCATAAATCCAACTGATTAGCCATGACCTGTAACAATGGCATTGGTGAGACACTGTCCCACATAAAGGGTTACTACTACATACAGGAAGTTGACCTCACTACAACAAATACCTGCTCCCTTACTTTGACCCAAGTTTTTCAAGACCAAGTATAAGGTTCTAAGATGAATATTAGTTTGTTAAGTGTAGTTTCTTAATGTTGTTCCTTTTTTTTCTCCAGAATAATCTACAAATATAGCTTAAGTATAGTTTGTATCTCATTTCCCATCAAGATTCTCATCTTTGTCACCAATTCATGTAACTCAAAAGGAAATAACATATAAAGCACATTTACTACATGAACTAAAAAGCTAATAAAACATAGTATTCAAAGCCTCCCAGCAACTGTGAGGTAACTACATGCCAACAGCAGTCATAACTCTCTTAATGACTGTTTATGCATTTATTCTTTCCAAATCTGCCTGTGGCAGAGGAGAGCTATTATGTGTTTCTTCTCAAACCCATCTCCTCCAGTATCTGTCATAGAGTGGTAGGATATACTGTCTTACCGTGCTTGTCAATTGTAAACAATTCGTGCCAGGAGTCAGAATCAAAGCATCATCTCAATCTTTTCTCCCATAATCTCTGTTTGGCAACAAAGCTCTCAGTTTTAAGATATCCTCTACCTAGGCTGCAGGTAGACAGACAGACAGATAGATAGATAGATAGATAGATAGATAGATAGATAGATAAAGATAAATGAAAGATAGATAGCCCTCTATCAATTAAGGTGAGCCTCCTCTGGTGGTCTCTCTAATGGTATCTTGTAAAGTGGTCACACGTGACTATTCCACGGAAGTTGACTTTGTTTGTTTATTTGTGAAACCTGTCTTAATGTGATATTTTCTGGCACCTGAATAACTTTTAACTCCAGATGAAAATAAAAAAATTATGGAGGAAAGAACTGACCACATAACACAAGAGCTATAATTTCTGAACAATGTTTTCTAGTATTTTTATCTACTATTTTTCACTGTTCTCACTGTATATATTTTTGCATGAGTCATTAAATATCAAAGTATAGTGGTTTAATTTGGCATACCTTGGTAAGATTTTCATAGAATTGCTCCTTCAGTCTCCATAACCAATATTAACACATAAAGTATAATTATATTCTTGCAGGTTTGTTTTATAATGTAACTATAATGTTTATAATATTTTGAGCCCATTTATATTATAATGTAATTATAATGTTTATAATATTTTGTGCCCATTCATAGGGGCATTGCAATCAGAAGCATTGGTGGGGAGTGGATACACTTCTATTCTATCCAACATTCCCTCTATTCCTAGGTTTTACTTCTGACCTTGAGGTAGAAGAGAATGCTGAGAAGGAGGCTGCTGGGAAGTTAGTTTAAGAAAGAGTCAAGAGGAACTATGGTGGTCACTTGAGGCACAGAGCAAGGATAAGAAATGTGAGAGGGTTCCCTGTATTCCTGACCAATGCATGTTCTAGGTGGATGAGACAGTGACCATCTTCCCCTCCCCTTCCCTCCTTCTCTCCAGGGAAAAGAAGAATTTTTCTGTTTTGAGTCAATTCTTTCTTTTCCTGCTCTCATGGTTTCTTCAGTTTGCCTGAGTGATTAACCAGAGTGAGGAAACTTTATTCTTTTCCTAAATACTTATTCATTTCTAGTGCATTTAAAATGTGACTAAAAACTGGTTGGCCAACAAAACCAAGCCCATTGTCGCGTTGTCTGTTGAGCACACAGAGGTAAAGAGAGAGAAAGAATTTCTTCTTTCAGAGAGGAAAGATTTTGCTAAAGTAAAACTGTGCTGAGGCAAAGACATACAAAAACAAACAGGGAAAGAGAAGGTTGATGCTATGTTCCATAAGCCTTCCAGTGCTACTGAAGACCAATTTAAAGATATCTCTAGAGATATCACGAGCTCAGAAAGCAGTGCCCTGTGAGTAAACACTGCTGCTGCTTCATTTTGAAAGACTTCCATGACAGACTTTCCACGCCAAGCACGTTTCATAGAAGGGAGAGAGGAATGAGGGGTACTGCATAGCAACACTACCATTGCAGAAATTTGTTCCCAAGCTCCCCCTGGTGGTTAGCCATTTTTATAACATAAGATGGTACACAAAATTATTCTTGTTGCCCTTGGACATGGAATGAAAGCAATTAAAACAATTCTTTTATTCTATCTCTTCACCTCCTGACTGCCCACCCCCATGTGCTATGGCTCCATTTAGCTAAAAATGCCTTTTTTGTCTTCTGCTTTCATTTGTATTAAGAATATAAATCATGCATTAATGTATCTCACCTCCAGTAGCCTCCCCAACAATCATTTTACTTTTTTGTCACTTTGCTAATAGTGGTGGTCTCTGATATTACATCAACTCACTGATCGCTGGATAAAGATCTTATGGTAAGAACACCAACAGCTAATGTCTGTAGATGGTTTAAAAATCTTTGTCATTCTCAGGACCCTTTCAGTACTTAAAAAAGAAAGAACACTCTAATACCATTATTGCAAAACTAGAAGGAGCTTGCACAGGGACATCCTATTTTGTTCATTTCAGTGGTCACAGTGGTCTCAAAAATTGCCACCCTCAGAAACACCCACTCTTCCAATCACCTTGTAGCAATAAGTGTCTCCACACTCACCTGGGCTCAGATATGTAATCTGAGGCCTTTACTCAAAGGCTTTCCAGCTTGGTAGAATCTGCTAGACCCTGTGTTTCACTAGTGCAGCGCTTTTAGAACTCAGTATTCTCAACATTATAAGGCATCAAAGTAGAACCTGTGAGAAATTCACCTTTTCATTTAGTCTTATGTCTGTGGAATATAGACTTTTGTCCTGATTAAAGAAGATACGAAGGAAGCAAAGGACACTGTACTGGTTAAATGAAGGCTGAGACAATCTTATTTTAGACACCAAATATAATTGTCGCATGCAATTAATTACTTTTTAATATTTTAATTTATATTTTTGTTATTACATCACCTTCAATTCCAAATATATTCCTCTCCCTTTTCCTACCCAGTGATCGATTCCTTTTAGAGAAATAATTATTTCTCTTGTATTTCATAACTAATTTTGAATTAGAACCAAGATTTTTCCCCTTTTCTACTTCCTCATTCAGAAATCAGACCCTGTAAAGTTATTCAGGTAGACTTTGAAGTTCAGGACTGATACTGAGAGGAAGAATTCAGGTATGCTCAAAAGATAAAGTTTGGTGAATTGATGGATTCAGGACCATTGTGTTTATTCAGACAGGTGTGGGAATATGTGGGTTCTCCCTTTTGTCAGACAGGGAATATGGATATTGATAAGTCATTTTGACCAAGAGTGGGTGCTCAGTGTCACATACCCAAATGGAATGAGGCCACCTCTCATTGTAATATTCATTCTCTCATTACTTGTTAACCAATCAGAGTTGATTGCCACCCTCAGAAACACCCACTCTTCCAAGGGCATGTAAACTGTAAGCCCACCACCATGATTCATCTTTGGTCCAAAAGAGATGGCCAAATGACTATCCCTTTCAATTAATAATACACTAGCACTGTTAATGAAATTATTAATAACCCAGAAACTATGTCTCTCAAAATTTTTAAAGTCAAACCATAAATAACAACAAAATTAAAAGATGGAAAAAAAACAAGTTAGCAAAGTTAATTGATATATCAACTGAGTCTGACATTATATGCCATATTTCATATCCAAAGTTCACTCACACACACACCATCCAATGCAAGAAGAGAGATGCATCCTCCTTCGGGGACAAACTTGGTCATTCACTTGTTGTTCTTTCCATTTATATTACTCTTATTGTTTTTGTGGTTCTGTTTGCTTCACTCGGCATGAATTTATATGTCTCCCCATATTTCTCTATATTCATTTAATTAACCATTTTTATAGTTCAATTTTATTCCTTTACATTCATGTACCACATTTTTTTAATCCTTCCCCAATCAATGGGCATTTGTTTTGTTCCTAGTTTTCTTGTTACCAAAAAAACACTGCTATATTTTGAGTGGACATGAGATCTTTCTTTTTTCTCCTTGGGGCACATAGGCAAAGACTCTTCAAACTCTGTACAAAGATGGCTATACAGTTCTTATTTTAAAAAAAAGTATTTGCACCCCATGAACACCTACTTATGAACATAAAACTCATGGTCTTAGTTTTTGAAAGGTTATGACAATGTAATGCAAGCTCTGGAAACATCTATGAACTTGGAAAGTTCTTTATGGGGCTAATTAATGATGGACCAAATGTCTTTCACTTAACAGCAGTGTTCAAAGTTCCTCTAAGTAGCCAGAGAATTTTGATTTCTCTTCGTAGGGAATGAAATGAAATCATAGGTCCTTAGACATTCAAGTAAAATCCTGCATATTTTAAGAATGAAGAGATAAGAAGGATGACTGCCACTTTTATAGAGAATTCCTTAAGATTTACAAAGTACTTTGTTTATACATATTACCTCATCTGATTCTCCCAATTTGGAGAGAAGGGAGGATAGGTAATTCAGGTATTCTAGCACATAATAGACACTTAAATGGCTGTTGATTGCTTATTATCCCCAGAAGAGGAAACTGAACTTTAGAAAGCTGAAGACTTGCCCATGTTCATACAACTAGTAATTGTCAAAAGCGGGATTAAATCCCACATTTCTTCTGATCACAGTTCCATGCTTTTCCAAGATATCACACTCTCTAAATTGTTACTGCAAATGGATAAAAAATTTCTATTTTTATGTGTCATTTCTAATTTCTTCAAGTATGTCAATTTTATCTTTCAAAGACTATAAGCATCTTAGGGTCAAGGACCATGTTTCACATTGCTTTTTTGTCCCCAAAGTAACTATTCAATAAATATCTTTTGATTGGTTTATCCCCTACCCTATCCCTTTTGATCTGAAGTATGGGTTGCTTCAGTTGTTTATAATGATTAGGAAATTTAAAGAAGAAAGAAAATTGATCTGATACCTTTGGTGTTTATAATCAAGGAAGGAAGGGGTGTGTGGCTGGGAATAGTATTTTGTCAGTCAACCATTAAAATTATTCAACATTATCACTACACCCAGAGGCAGTGCCAAGACTGACCAACACGGAATAGTGCACTTGCTTGGACAACACATCTCATAAATTATAAGAAGAAAATGGTCTTTTATGAGAGTCAGGCAACCTCATTTTCTAGGCAGCACATTTCATTCATATTGTGGTTATTAATGGGTCACTAACAGCATTCATAACTGGAACTATAGCAGAATATACCAAGCATGGACAATCATTGTGCTGGAAAAGTAGAGCCCTTCAGTCTTTCCAAAGCAATAACTTTATCGAGGCAACAGCTAGTTATCAGGAAAAGTCACTTACATTTGTCCTTTGAGCTCTGATCAAACATTTTCTAATTGGATTTTACCTTTTTGTTCAAATAAGTGCTAGTAAGATTATTCTTTTTTTTTTAAGTAAAAAGATTCCTTCTTGACTAATGTTGATTCTGTCTAGCATTTCCTGCCAAGGTTTCCTTCTAAGGCTCAAATTATCATTGGTTGTATTTTCAGAAGTATCACATTAATCAGTCTCTGACCTGAGCCAAAAAAAAAAAAATCTAACGTCTTTAAAATAAACTAGAACTAGCAGAACACAAACGATGAACTGTCACTATCAGATGAGCTGCTAAGGGTAATTAAGGATTAAAATCAGCACTATTACCTTCCCCATGAGGAGGTCTTGGGAGAATGTTAGCTTTTCATCTCCTGAGACAAATGCAGATACCATACACCAGATAAGAAATATCATGACTTTCATTATAAAGTTAATATTTATTTTACAACATTGAGGTTATCTTACCACAATATCTCACTTTAAAAAAAAAGGAAGAATATCTTGATTTACCACATGAAAGTAAATATTGCTGGGAGATAAGTGTTAATTTTTTAAATAAAATCCTCTCTATCTGTTGAATCAAAGGGGACTGCTTCAGCTACAATACAGACAAGACTAAATGAAAACACACATCTCCAAATGCAAAGTATTTGTTGACCAGGCTGCTCATAATAAGTCAATTTCAACAAAACACAGCATTTTATAATCTCAACTACATTTATTATGGGACCCTCTTTTTAGAGGGTGAAGGAAGGGAAATCTTCCTAAAGTGAAGATATTATACTCTTTCTTCCAACAACCAAGAGATGACATGGTATGGAATCTTTGCAACCACATGGATTATTGTAATCTAACAAACATTGCTTTAACCATAGCAATCCCCTTCTCAAGAATCTTCAGTAGCTCCCTAATGTTTCTAAGATGAAATATGAATTCCTCTGGCATTCATAGCTCTCCATCATTGTCATCATCATCATCATCATCATCATCATCATCATCATTGCATTTACATTGTACTTTAATGTCTACAAAGTGCTTTACAAATATTGTCTAATTTGCCCTCAAAACAGTTCTGAGAGGTAGGTGCTATTATTGCCCCCATATTATAGATGAGGAAATGGCAGGCAGAGGGTTAAGTGATTTGCCCAGGGCCACATAGTAAATATCTGAGGCTGGATTTAAGTTCCTATCTGCCTGACTTCAAGTCCAGTTTTTAATTCCAGTATGTGATCTACTGCATTTCCTAGCTGCCATTTTGAGTCCTAGCTATCTTTCTGGACTGATTATCTATTACTCCTTTCATACATTCTACAGTCCAGCCAAAGTGGTTTACTTACTCTTCCCCATACATGGGATCCCATCCTTCCCTATGTGCTTTTTCACAGACTATTCTCCCATGCCTATATTATTTTCCCTCTTCATGTTACCATAAGTTCCCTCAAAGCACATCTTGGGTACCAGTTTTTAGTTTCTCCCTTCCACATTTCAAAGTTGCTTTGTATTTACTCTATATGTAATTAACTTATGTCTGTGTGTACATAAAATATTTAATATTATATATTGTATAAATATAATATATTCTGTATATATTCTCATACATTATATATTTTGCATAAAATATCTTACATTCTACATATATTCTTAATATTATGTGATGCTACATATCTTACATATTTTCTTTTATATATCATATAATCTATAATATATTTTTGTATATTGTATAATCCATAATATCACATATTATACCAAATACATTTATACATATTTATGTGTGTATATAGTATACTCTTTTATAAATTATATGATATACATATTCTATGTATGCATATATGTGTATATTTTTACATATATTTTACATATATATGAAAGAATATATGTATATACATGCACATTTTTCTGTTCTTTCCTAGACACTAGAATATATGCTTTTCTCAGTGGCCCAGTACCTAGAGCCCTTGAACTATAATGAGGAAGACCCGAGTTCAAGTCTTTTTCATTCTATTACTCATTTACCCTACCCCTGGGGTTGTTCCCTTTTCCCCATTGCTTGTCCATGTCCCCATGGATGTCTGTGAGGGTAGTTATTTTCCACTGGTTTCTAAGGAGTTAAGAATGATTTTGGATGTTTTTTTTTCCCCTCTTAGTTATGTTTCTGACCACATTCTCCAGTTCATCAGCATGTTTCAGTTGCCTTTGCCCACTAACCTCATGGTCTCATTGTCCTTTTGAGGAGTTCTTCCCAGAAGGATCCAAACTAGGCATTATCTGGCCTTTATCCCCATGTAGTTCCCCCTCCCCAACTTTTCATACATTGTCTTTCCCCATGAAAATATGTAAGCTCCTTGAGGACAAAGATTGTCTTTATTTTTGTTTCTACATGCATATCCAGCACTTAAGTGCTATGTCTAGCATACAAAATGCTTTTTTTTTTTTTAATGTTTCCTCTTCTCTTGACTTGGCTTTTGTTAATATAGTTTAATTAATGCCTTATTATTTGATTTTTGGTGATCTATGATCTGGTCTGTAATTATCTGAACCTGATATATTATTGATGCCCCAAATTCCCTTGTCTTCAGCTACTTTGTATATGTTTGTCTTTATTCACTTTCTGTTGTATTTTTTTTCACGTATTTTTGTCTTTCCCATTAGAAGTTAAGCTCATTGTGAGTTGAGATCATGCCAGTCTTCATTCTTTGTACTTGTATCCCCAGAATCTAGTACAGTGCCTGGTACATAGTAGGTTCTTAATCAATACTTGTTGATCCTAGAGTGAAATGAAAATTTCCTATTACACATGAGTGTGAGCACACGTGCGTGAGGGCACACACAGAGACACACAGACACACACTCATACACATCCCAATCCACAAGAAACAAGTGTGAGTAGTTCACTATCCTTTTTCCAATGAAGGAACTAGGACAATACCTCTAAGGTAGTTGCAAATAGTTTGAGGAAGATTGTATTCCTTGCTGAACTCCTTTGTAGATGTTGATATGGCATCATTCTTTATCCAGTATTGATCTCAATTCAATTCCATAAGCATTTAAAAAATTTTTTTGGTCTTTATTAATTTGTTTACTTTTAGCTTACAAGATTCAATTCCACAATTCCTTGAGTTTCAAATTTTCTCCCCCTCCCTCTTCCCCCCCCCGCCCCATGGTGGCATACAATCAAGTATAGGATCTGCAAATACTTAGACATTAGTCAGGTTATTAAAAAAAGGATTGTATTGGATTGAATGAGCAATGGGAAAGAGGAAACAAAGCCAAACAAGAAAAAGACAGAGAGCAGGTAGTTTGCTTCAATCTGGATTCAAATTCTGTTCTTTCTAGTTTTTTCTCTGAATGTAGACATCTCTTTCCATCATGAATCTTTTGGAGTTGATTTATAACCCTGCATTGCTGAGAAGAGTCCAGTCTATCAAAGTTGGTCATCACATATGTTGTGTCTGTAATTGTGTACAAATTTCTCCTGGCTCTGCTCTTCTCACTCAGTGTCAGTTCATATAAGCCTCTCCAGGTAAATATGATCTCCTCATTTCTTATAGCACAACAGTATTCCATTATATTCATATGCCACAACTTGTTTAACCATTCCCCTATTGATGGACGTTCCCTTGATTTCCAATTCTTTGCTACCACAAAAAGAGCTTCTATAAATATTTTTGTACATATGGGTCTTCCTCCCACTTCTATGATCTCTTTAGGATATAACCCTAGAAGTAGTATTGCCAGATCAAAGGGTTTAAAATTACTTATAGCCCTTTGGGCATAGCTCCAGATTGCTCTCCAGAATGGTTGAATCAGTTCACAACTCCACCAACAATGCATTAGTGTTCCAATTTGTCCACATCCTCTCTAGCATTTGTCATTTTCCTGTTTTGTCATCTTAGCCAATCTGACCGGGGAGATGTGGTACCTCAGAGTTGTTTTGATTTGCATTTCTCTAATCAATAGTGATTTAGAGCATTTTTTCATATGAATAAGCATTTTTTTTAAATGCTTGCTGTGTCACTGGGCTAGGTGATGGGCATAGGAAAAAGGAAAGACATTGTAGTACAGTGTCTAGAGAGTTGATACTGGAGCCAAGAAGCCCTGGTTCATGTCCAAGCTCAAACACATACTGGCTATGTGACCCTAAGCAAGACACTTAATCTCTCACTGACTTAAACAAGGCTCTAAGACTCTAAGTTGCCGAGAAGGTGCCTACAAGCATTGGTAAAGAGAATTTTCTCATCTAGGAGTTTTTTAAACCAATGAAATCACAAGTCTAATCTTATCCCAGTCCCTATCCTAAGGGCAGGGAATAGCGAATGAATGAATAACTAGAAATAGATAGGTAGACAGACAGACAGACAGACACATAGATAGATGAAACAAAATAAAACAAAACAATCCCTGCCTTAAGAGTTTGATATTCTCTGGTCACAATTGTTATATGGTTGTTGGCTGACTGACCTCTTTGTAATCTACAAATGGTACTTAACGATCTTTATATTTGCCTTTCAATTTTCAGATTACATGAGTATAATATCTTTGAGTGATGATTGAAAAGCCTGCCTACCTGCATACGATGGAATTCTCCAGTTTTTTCTTGTTATGAGAGATAGTAATATACATGTATAACAGGAAGTACCCTGGCACACCCAGGATGGCCTGCTAGCACAAGGTATTTAATCTGCCTTTCTAGGAAAGACTGCTCAAAAAGGGGTTAACAATCCTACTTTTAATTATATTCACCAGTTCATGAAAGAGGGAGCACCCTGGATGGTCTAGGAAATCAAAAGATCCTTCTCATGAGGAAACCCCGGAAACAAAATACCAACTCAGAATATAAAGACACTTTACAACCCCCATGACTCATCAACTTCATACCAAAAGATGTGAAAGCCTTCCATCAAGCAAGACTCCCCTAAACAAGTTTCTCTTTAAGCAAGTCCCTCCCCCATTGGGCTCCACATGTGGCCTCTTAATGGGCAGGGAAAATCTTATTATCCCATTAACATTACAACATGAAAAACTTAGAGGTTTCTGGAAATAAAATAATGATCCCTAAAATTTTCCAGATCATTTTTTTTTCAGAAATAAGAGAATTCTTGACATTTCTGTACATGGTAAATCTGATGATTTATTAAGTTATGTGCAAAACTTTCCAAAAGTACCTTGTAGGTGTCCCTGCCTATCTAGAGATATTTTAGATGTTTATATCATTTCTTCATCCACTTAAGTACTGTTGCCATTTCATCCCAGGTAAAGTGATAAATATCTCTACAGTGAACAAGAAATACTCATCATTTTACATGAATTCAATACATGTCAGAGATATGATCTGAAACACACTGAAAGATTGCATCTGCAAGAGCTGATTCTTGTAAATTGTAGTCTCTGAGGAAAGGTTAGAGGACTTGATTAAGGAAATCTGGACAAGCAAGCTTTTTTCTTAATAATAACCTATTTAATTTATAATATATTGCTATGAATGGTCAATGGGTAATTATCTTTATTTGGTATTTTCAGAATTACATTTTGTTAAAAAAGAACTTGATTTAGTTAGGAAAATAAGGGGGTAAACTTTGAAATTCTTTGGCAAGAGTTGACCTTCAGCCTAAAGGCAAATACTCAAACTGTAAGTTCTATATAGTACCCGCCCATGTACAAACTATATTGATCCAGAAATAGGGCTTACTTTTCCCAAAATCTGGCTGGCTAGTCACCACCTGAGTGTGAATTGCAATTGGTAAGGGGGTTGGGGAGGGGAGAGGTTGTTTATTAAGAACTAAATATTGTTTTAATGGCACAGCTTATATTCAAATATATTTGGATCAATATGGTACATGTATACACATGTAAACTGAGCTCATAATCAATGACAGATTTCAGTTATGAATACATATCCATATATTTAAGTGATAGTGATATGTCATGTTCATTTTTTTTAAAGAACTTGAAAAGTTCTTTGATTTTTGTCAAAAAATCTTACTACAAAATCAGGTATACAATTAATTAATTAATTAACAAGGTAATCATAGACATTTAAAGGGAAATATAGTGATTACTGAGAACATCTTGCATCAGAAAAAAAGTGATTAAACCACTTTAATTGCTCAGAGAAAGATTAATTTGACCATGAGTTATAACAACTTTCTCTGACTTAGAATCATATAATCATAGTATATTGACTGTTGGAAAAAACTTTAGAAGTCATCTGTTTTCCCCTCTCATTTTAGAGACGAGGAAACTGAGGCCCAGAGATGTTAAATGTCCTATTAAAGATCATACAGCTAATTAGTAGAAAACGGAAACAGTAATGTTCATTCCTACAACAACATTCTTCTTTCCTTCCTCTTCACTAAAAAGCCTTTACTATGAAGTAGCTATGGAGTTAACAAAAAAAAAAATTAAGAAAAGTCCCCTTTGTTTTTATTTGCTTATCCCAATACCAGTGTACATTATCACTGTGAAATTTACATTATCATTGTGAAATTTGAAGACAGCAAAGATGAAGGGAAAATATTGTTTTTCTGCATACTTTAACACGGGCAAGACAATTGCACACTGAAATCCCAAGAATACTTACCCAACCATTTTATTAGGTCCTGGTATTGGGTAAGCTATGCAAAAAAGTCAGACTAGTCAGTAATACAAAGAAGGCCTTTGTTTAATAAATTTTAGTACTCACACCATGGAAGACCTTAAAGTTTATGAGGATAACCACTGATGGGATCATAGAAGAGAAAAAGTATTGATGCAGTGACATCTCATTATCCATATTTTGGGAAGAGTTAGCTCCCACTGCAAGTTTGAGGAATCAGTCAGTCAACAAGCATTTATTATGCACTTACAACATGTCAGGCATGTTCTAAGCATTGCAGATGCAAAAAAAGGCAAAATCATGGTCCCTGTCCCCAATGAGCTCACATGTTACCCTAGTGAAGACACTCCAGCTGGAGAGCCCAAAGAGCAAAAGCTGAGTGCATAAATTGAATTAGCTATTCACAGTAATGATGGGAATGAGAGCATCCTAGGTTCAAGGAATTTAAAAAAATAAGGAGACTTTCTCCTACCCATTTCAGTTCCTTCATTAGTCAGCAAACGCCTCTCCAAATGAGTGACCATATGGTAACCCAAGCACCTACACTAGCCAGGAGAGAAGGAAACTCATGAAATCCACACACAAGACTTGTGTCCAAAAGAGATTCATCTGAGGATTTCCTTTAGAGCCATCTGGAGATGGTAGTAGGATGATGTATACCTTCAAATCTTCAGATTTGAAAAGTTCAGATTAGGGCCATCATCTGGGAAGCTCCAAAGATGGGAGCTTATCCCTTATTTTCTTGTTGTATACAAATAGTCACATCTCTGACTTATGTTTGAGATACTCCCTTCTTTTCAGGGGTTCCAAGAAAGAGATTGGTGGGGAGAGAAATGCTACCTGTTTCTTCTACTTCCAGACCTATGCTGTGGGATCTTTGAGAGCCCTAATTGGTTAAGGGGGAATAAGATTATGGGGTTGATATATTGACTGATTTACTCAAGATTAATTTTAAAAAGCATTATAGAGGATCAACTTAAGATGTCAGGTTCTGTGGACCATTTGGTCCCAGATCTTTACTTTATCTATAGGGCTATTACTAGGAAAAGAGTAAGAGAATTTATTGACCCATTTTAGGAGTGAAAATAAAAAGCAAGAGACAATTAAAGCATATACACCAAATAATACAGAATGTCCTAGGAGGCTGGCCTTGGGTTTTTCTATCAAGAATCAAAGGCTTTATAAAGTTGGTTATGACCTCATCCCAATCCTCACACCCCCACACCCTCCACACCCCTTCTTTGGGATTCCAAATGTACGCACTAATTCAGATTCCATTGGAGAGGACTACTGGGGAATCAACTCCCAAACACAAAGATCCAAATGAAACCTTATTTATTAACATTGCTGTGGATAAACATGCATATGTATGTATTCTATAGAAAGCGATATTGATTAATTTATGTTCTTCAAAGTAAGAAAATAGCATTTGCACTTACAAAATTCTAAGAAGCAAAACTATATCCTTTTGCATCTAAGAAGGGGTATAGAACTATACAGACCAGATATTTTGGAAAGCAGCTCAACAGTTAAAAGTTATTTTGCGCAGTGAGTAGAGTGTCAGCCCTTGAGTCAGAAGGACCTGAGTTCGGATCCAACCTCAGACACTTAACACACACAAACAAAAAACCTAGCTGTGTGACCTTGGGCAAGTTACTTAACCCCAATTGCCCTCCAAAAAAAGCAAAAAAAAAAAAAAGTTATTTTGGTTCTGTCATCATATACCAAGGCTGAGGAGTAGCCTCTCCACATGACCATCCTTAAAGCCTTTCCTTCTGATTATACATTTCCCCAGTAGGTTTGGGGTAAAACAAGATCGATAACACAACATACAGGTTGCCCTTAACATTCACAAAAGCCAATCAACTTTTTTTTCCAAATAGTCTTTCATGGTCAGATTTCACCCTTTAGGCTTCACACTCCCTTCAGCTAGAACATATTTCCTTTTTTTTCATAAACTATAGCTGAGTATAAAAAGACCTTAGCATCAAGATATTAAGAGACACCCTGTTTTCCTGAGCTAAGGCTGAGCAAGCAGTCTGTGCCATGAGTTGGGCATAACAACAATCCTCTGTGCTCAACCTCTGGATGATCTTAGTCCCATCAAAATCCCAGAATTGTTTCATACCAGCATCAGGTAGTCTCTGAGCTTGGACAAGTAGTGGCCATTTACTAATTTGGGACTGGCTGCTCACAGCAGTCATGGGAATGAGTGCCCTCTAGGTTCAAGGAATTTAGTACTAATATTTTGGTCATGAAGTCCTGCTATGAATTAAACCTGTCAATTGTTGCTATTATCCCTCAATGTCAGAGCTATAGATCACTATGCAGCTACTGGTATAAATGTTGAGATGTCCCCACACTGCCTCAAGCCCCCCAACTAGGGGCAGGGTTTTAGCACACGTGTCCTTATTTGTAAGTCATTTCACTCACTGGGATTAAATTTCTGTTTGATTCCTGACTCTCCTATCTCTAGCCTGCTTTGTTCAGTGCTGAGCACTTGCAGGTTAGAGGCAGGTTCTGGTCCAGTTGACATTAGAGATCATCTAGAAAGGTAGAATTCAACTTTAATACACCATCTATGTTGTATTGTATTTTTATCTATTTTGTTAAAGTTTCTATTTTAATCAATTTCAGCTACACTAAGGAATGGGTTTGATGCCTCTGATCTAAACCATCCCCTGATGTTAACCGAGCCCCAGAGAGTTTAAGAACTTGTCTAAGGTCATACTTCTAAGTAATAGAAGAACTGGGACTAAAATCCAAGCTTTTTGATTCTTTCTTTGATATGTTGCATTTTTTCCCCTGATTCAGACCTGTGATTTCATCACTATAGAGAATTCCTGATAAAAAAAAAATTCCCTTTTCTAGTGAAGAATGACAGCTGTTCTGTGACCCATCTTCTCTGAGAGAGCTGCTTGGGCTCCTGAGAGATTCAGTATCTTGTCCAGGTACACAATTAGTAAATATTAGAGAGAGGACTTGAAGGCAAGTCTTCCTGACTATAAAACTGGCCTTCTATACACTAAACCAAGCCACAAATGCACTTATTGGTGTTACTTTTAAACAATTCATTCCTTGGAATATCTACTCTAGGGAACCTGAATGGGGAGGACATAATTCATTTACCCATTTGGCATCATTGCTTCTTAGTGAAAAATCTATGTTGGCACTCTAGTGATTACCAGTGCTTAAATACAATCTTTATAATAATCTGTTCTAGAATTTTGCCAGGCATCAAAGTCAAGTTTAGCAATCTGTAACCTCATGAAATCAACTCTTTTCTCTTTTTTGAAAATCCATTACTCTCCTGACAATAATCAGAGGCTGACATCCTATACATGTCAAAACAGGTAAATATATACAGTGTTACTTGGGCAGAACTATAACCTTTCCATTCTTTGAAAACTCCACAGAAATCACTGACTTTTTTATAGAATCTGCTTCACCAGGTGATTATTTGCATATGGAAGCAGGAACATGATCCTGTTTGCTTGGTTCTTCTTTCATAATGTGCTAAGAAGTCTTAGAATAAGCTATGAAATGTCCATATGGGTAGGAGAAGAAACAAGCAAGGGCAATCTATACCTTGGAATCAGCTGTTTTAAGAAAGCATATTGGGCAACAGCCCTGGAGTCAGGAGGACCTGAGTTCAAATCCAGCCTCACATACTTAACACTAGCCATGTAACTTTGGGCAAGTCACTT
The DNA here is from genome assembly GCA_011680675.1 of Gymnobelideus leadbeateri. Classification (NCBI taxonomy): domain Eukaryota; kingdom Metazoa; phylum Chordata; class Mammalia; order Diprotodontia; family Petauridae; genus Gymnobelideus; species Gymnobelideus leadbeateri. The sequence continues at coordinate 624,112 of WOXC01011372.1, forward strand.
AACCCCAATTGCCCCCCCTCCCATCTCCCCTACAAAAAGAAAGCATATTGGCCTTTATTTTTTCTTTCCAGAAAGGGAAGTATATCATTCTTTTGTCTTGAGTTGAATACAGCATCTTTTCTCTCCAGTGGATGTCTTTGTATGCAGTTTTATAGCTTAATTCACAGAGACTTAATAGTTTCAAATAACTTGGCCAAGGTCACATACCAAGAGTTTCTGGTTTGGTCTATTTTAAAATGGAAAACCTTTATGACCTCTAGTTCTTATTATAATGGCCAGAACTCAATGTCTCTTTCTACTTCTCTAATAATTACAAAACAGCTCTTATATCAAAAATATTTAAAATATTAATGAATCCTTTTTTAAACTACTTTTGATGACCATTTGAAACACTTAAAATTTAGTGGTTGTAGGCACTGTTTAATCCTTCTCCTCCCATAATAGAATTAATAAAAATGTCCTGAGAGAATAGTATTCTTTTTAGAAGAAAAAAATACTTTTTGGGGATCTTACTACAAAATAAAGCATTTGCTTTTAACCACATTTCTATGGAACATGTATAAAATGTAGCGACTTCCTCATTTTTATTTAGAGAACACTCCTAGGGGTGTTCAGAAATGAGTAATAACCTTTTCCAAACGAGCTCTATTAAAGAACCTACAATCTACTGGTTAAACTTTAAACTATGCTGACTTTGGTTCTAATAGAAAACCTTATTTTTTGCATTCTTTCCACTAAGTGATTAATCAAAATGATTGTTTCTGACTCTCAATTTGTTTTGAGCATCTTTTTATCTTCAAAGTCCTCCTCTTTTCCATCCCTGTCTATATTTCCTTGTTTGTCTTTCTTTGTTCTACTGGAAAGAACATTGGTCTTAGAATCAGAGAGATAAGAGTTCAAATTCCAGTTCTGACTTTTACTAGCTGTGTGACCCTGAGCAAGTCACTTAATCTTTATAAATCTCGGTTTCCTATAATATTATGGGAATAATATTATAGGAATAATAAATATAATAATAATAATAAATATAATAATAAATAATAATAAATGGGAATAATATTATTTGCATGCTCAACCCCAAAAAGTTACCCCAAATAAATATTTTAAGAAAATATTTTGTGCTATATAAATATGAGCTTTTATCTCATGGTTCTTTTTAATTTATTTTTGATGTCATATTTTTGGCAATTTTAAATTACTTATCTATGATATAAAGGATATCTTCATCTAAGATATTTGTATTGTCCCTAAAAGTGTTGTGGGTTTTTTTTCTGGCAGGATGGGGAGAAGGAGGGTGTAGTATATCACTGTTCTTTTGTTTTGTTTAAGGAACGTGATCAAAGATCATAGCTCTTTCCACAGCAACTTCAGTCAGTAATTTAACAGAGCTCTATAAATATACTGATCAGATATAATACAAATTCCTTTTAGGATCCATGAAGAAGTTCCAAACCTTGGACATCCTGATACTAGCTTTCCTCACTGTAGTAAGAAGGAATTTTTCTCAAAAAATAAAAGTCTTCTCAGTTATACTTAAAAAGAGCACACCACAGAACAACATTCCTGAGAAATGCTGCTATTATTTCCTTCGGTAAGTAAATTCCTAGGAATTGTGAATGACTGTGTGTAGGTTCTGCTACTGACCACCATTCTGGAATCTGGTTCAAGAGATTCATGCTGTTTGTTGTGGCTAGCAAAACAGCAGCTCTGCAAGGCCCTGCTCACCTGCATATCTCTGTTGGAGACTAGAGGGATTCCAAGCACTTTATGAGCAGGTCATTTTACAAATATAGCAAAAACAACTGGATTTAGAGCCAGAAAGGACCTTCAAAATCATTGGTTCAAACCCCCCATGTTATAGGTGAGGAAACTGAAGCTCGGAGTTTCTTTTAAAGTCACACAGGCAGTAACAGAACCATATCAGTTGTACTATAACTCCACCATAAACCACCTGTCATTGCCATTACAGATAGTGATGAGGGGCAAAACAGAACCTATGACCCAGAGTCTTACAAACAGTAGTAGAGCCAGGTTTACAGCACAGTTCTCCAGACATCTAGTTTCAGGGTGCTTCCACTGCACTGTAATGTCTGTTTTATATTTTCCCTGCGTTTTTTCATGTATAATTACTTGGACAGAGAATAGCCATCTTTAATATAATTTTTTTTTCAGTTCCACCACTTCTACTCTAGTTCAGCTCTTTATCATCTGAACCAGTCATTGACAGACTTTTCTGATCATAGACTGCAAACAGTAAAAAAAAGTTTGAGCATTTATATTTAATATATAGAGATGTATATAATGTTGTCGTTCAATCATTTTCAGTTGTGTCCAACTATCAGTGATTCCATTTGGGGTGTTCTTGGTAAAGATCCTGGAGTGGTTTGCCATTTCCTTCTCCAGCTCATTTTACAGATGAGGAAACTGAGGCAAACAGGGTTAAGTGACTTGTCTAGGATCACACAGCTAAGTGTCTGAGGCCAGATTTGAACTCACAAAGATGGATCTTCTTGACTCCAGACCCAGTACTCTATTCACTGAACCACCTAGCTACCCTAGATGTGTGTGTATGGGTGTGTCCTACAATAAAATTGTTGGACAGCCCTCTGATTTGCTCCCAAAGTTTCCAACAGTGAATTCACAAATTCATATCAAAAAACTGTCACCTAAGTTTAGATAGTTTGACATCTGTACATTAGAACTGATTTGCAACATTGGCCCCACCTCAATACTCTCTCTTTTTCAGCTTGCCTCTGACACTTTGTGAAATCGGGCAGCTTACTTAAAGTTCCAGAACCAAAACTAGTTTTTTTCATCTGTAAGATGAAGTGGTTGGACATCATGGCCTCCAAACCCTTCCAGCTCAAAACTGATGGTCCTATGATCCCTTTTGCAGCCAGATCAACTGGATTTCTCTCTAGTGTGTGGGCCTCCACTGCCACACCCATTGTTTATAGAATATTCTCTGTAGCTATAAATAAGAATAGAACGATTTTATTTTTTTGTCTGGGGGGAGTAGGTGAGAGGGTCAAAGGTCATTGAAACTGATTTCAAGAAGGAACTGTCTAGTCCAGATTTGTAGGCAAAATAGCTTCTAAGAAGAAGAATTTCTGTATTATTAGGGGAGTAGCCATCGTTACCCAGGTTCATTTCATTCTTTTAACACCAGTGCCAACAGAATTATAAGAGTTATTGCCATTCTCCTTCTGAGATAGAATGAATAGGAGAAAATGTAAGGAAGCTGCACTTTGCCCTTCACGGGCATCAATTACAGGCGATAAATTCTCCAGCAGTTGGAGCTAAGACAGCATCTCAAAAGCACATGGACTTTTCCTATTAAAAAGTATAAACCAAATAGTGACTATTTGTTATTTAGATTTATTTTGTGAGTAATATAACTGGAGGAAAAAAAACACTGAAGGATGTATCATTTTTAATCTCAGCACTTTTAGCTACTGCCGAGACCAGATAGAGGCTCTTTTTGCAATAATTCAAGAATTTCTCTATTAGTTTCTCTAAGCCCCTAAAGTAAATGAAGCTCTTATGAAATAAAACACATTCCCTCTCTAGTTTTTCTGCAGGTCTCCAACCTAAAGGCTTTTCAGGGTATAATTTTAAATGAATTAGATAAACGAGATTCTGCCTAGCTGCATTAATTTTCATCACCCCTTTATGATTCTTTAAAAATTAAATGTATAAATGCATTCATGGATTTTAGATGTGTGTGTGTGTATATATATATATATATATTATATATATATATATATATATATGAATTGTAGTTCTGATCCCAGTAAAAATCATTATGTCTAGCAGTCTACAAATAATTTATCTTCTCAACTCTTAAAAGAGAGATCTGAATCTTTTATTTCTGTTTACAAAATATACCCTCTACCCCCCCTGCACTGATAACAGACCAAATGAGCTATTAGTGATGTTTCTTAAACAAAAGGAAATCATTAGTATGTTAAGGGAAACAATACCTGTCTCTGGTGTCTATTGTTTAACCTTTGGTCCACAGCACAAATATCTCTACATCGACGTTATCTTTGACCTTGAGAGGGGGTATAGCTTTATCAGGGTTTCCTCTTAGATCACCGATGACCTTCAGTCGCTATCATTGAGCCCTGACCTGCCTCAGTGATCTGCCTCCCACAGAATACGGATGCTGAACAGTGCTGGTGTGTGCAGTAGGGGTAAGTGAATTATTTACAAAAATTTGAGTTGACACCTTTTATCAAATGTGGAAAGATGAAGACAAAACAGCTGCTATTGCTGTCGTAAGCAATCTGCTGGTGATTGAATAAAAGTGTCAAGAAAATGGTTGCTTGATGGCCTTTTGTTCTCTCTCATCCAGCTTGATGTTAGTTTGAGCTGTCAGTTAGGAATCACGGCAGCGTGATTTATCAATAGGCTGAGTGACCTTCTAGTCTAACTTGAGATAGCACTGGAAGACAGCACCCTCTACTGAGAGCACGAGAGAGAGAGAGAGAGAGAGAGAGAGAGAGAGAGAGAGAGAGAGAGAGAGAGAGAGTAGAGAGACATGGAGGAGGAGGGAGGGAGCAGGGAAGGGAGGGAGGGAGAGACTGAAAGACAGACAGAGAGGGGGGAAGAAAGGAGAGAGAGTGAAATGGAGGAAGGAGGAAAGGAGCAGGAAAGGGAGCGAAAGAAAGAGAAAGAAGAGGGGGAGAGAGAGAGAAAGAGAGAGAGAGAGAGAGAGAGAGAGAGAGAGAGAGAGAGAGAGGACAGAGAGAGAGAGAGATTGAGGAGGAGGGAGGGAGCAGGGAAGGGAGGGAGGGAGAGACTGAGAGACAGGGCGAGGGAAGAAAGGAGAGAGAGAGAGAGAGAGAGAGAGAGAGAGAGAGAGAGAGAGAGAGAGAGAGAGAGATGGAGCAGAGAGACTCTGTGGAGGGGGAAGGAGGGAGCAGGGAAGGGAGGAAGAGACAGACAGACAGAGAGGAAGAAAGGGGGGAGAGAGAGACATGAAGAAGGGGGTAGGGAAGAAGCAAGGAAGGGAGGGAGAGAGAGAAGTGTGAGAGAGAGAGAGAGAAAGAGAGATGGAAAGAAAGGAGAGAGAGAGAGAGGGAGAGAGAGAGAGAGGGAGGGAAGGAGGGAGGGAGGGAGGGAGAAGAAAGGGAGCAGGAAAGGGAGGAAAAGAAAGAGAAGGGAGAGAGAAAGAAGGGAGGGAGGGAGAGGGAGAGAGAGAGAAAGAGAGAGGGGGGCAGAGGGAGGAGAGAGAGGGGAAGAGAGAGAGAGAGAAAGAGAGAGAGAGATGGAGAGAGGTGGGGAAGGGAGGGAGGGAGGGAGAGAGAAGAGAGAAAGAAAAAGAGAGAGAAGGGAGGAAGAGAAGGGAGAAAAGGGGAGAGAGACATGGAGAGAAGAGAAGAGAGAGAAGGAGAGAGAAGGAAGGGGGAGAGGGGGAGAGGGGGAGAGAGAGAGAGAGAGAGAGAGAGAGAGAGAGAGAGAGAGAGAGAGAGAGAGAGAGAGAGAGGTTGCAGTTGCTAATAACAACTTCAACTTATATATGCTACTTATTCTTATCTGAATTCTATTTCTATGGTATACACAATTGCTTTAAAAAAAAAAGCTGTGAAGTCTTAGAAAGACAGCATACCTTTAAACAGATGCTCAGTAAGCAACTATTTTTAAAACACACTTTGCTGGAGAAAATGCATGTTCTCCAATTAAATAACAAAATAAAGACATATCTGTGATACAAAGTGAGATCTTTGAACAATTTTCAAGTTATATTAAGATATAGTATCCCTCTGTATTGTTTTAATTTATTTCATAATCTTCAACTAAAGAAGCATGCATATAAATTTCTGCTCTAACATAGTCAACTCCTCTGGGCAGCATATTAATATCAATCAGAGAGTTGCTGATTCTTCAGTGAGCCAAAACTATCTGCAACTGGACCTTATAAGTGACCACATCTGCTGCTGCATGTATCTGCATATGCATATTTTAAAATCAGGATCTTTCTCTATCATTGATAATTGCCTTAGCCTGCTCTTAATTCAATTCTAGTATTCACTGAAAAGAAAATTCTGATATTTAAAAAACACACACACTTGTAGATGCATTCTCTGATCCCCAACAATGTAGCAACTTCTCCAAACCAGCTGCATCACAGAAACAGAATTTATCACTGCCGGCTCCAAATTTTATTCCTTTTAAAAAGCTGGTTTATACACAAAATTCCAAATGCATTTGTTTTGCTATTTCAATGCTACAATCCAGCTATCAAAATTACAACTTCTTCCTTTTTAAAAATCTGGCATCTTGTATTGTGCAGATTGAGGTTGAATAAATGTGTGTGTGTGTGTGTGTGTGTGTGTGTGTGTGTAAGAGAGAGAGAGAGACATATATACATACACACATACACATATACATACGTGATAGATAATTCTGTTAGATGGGTTATTGAGTAAACAAAGGTAACCTTTTTCTAGTTCTTGAAAGCTACTTTTCTGGGACTATTTCTTTCTTTATTTTGGCTTGACATGTAGCTCTATTTAAATCAAGGATTATCCTCAGATCATTCTAACATTCTACCCTATTCTCATTATCTATAGTCAAATGAAAAGCTGGGCATATTTTTAACCAACATTTTTAAAATCCCCATACTGTACATATCCTTTTCTTTGCATTTTTGGCTCAAATTCAACATATGGATGGTTGCATACCTCTCACTTAAGTCAACAGAAGTGTCACTCATATTTGTGGTCTAAACGTAGTCCTTGATCTCTTTGCCAAAGCTTTATACTTTTTCTCTTTTCATTCTGATGTACACATACACCAAGGCTTGTTCATAAAAGATCTGCAGCAAAGTTGAATAATATGTAAATTTTATGTTGTAATGAATTAGGTCCTAAGATCTTTAAAGGTCAGACACCTGGTATAATACATCACGTTCTTTAATATCAACTACAAAATAACTGTAATAAATTTTTCCACCACCACATCCTCACACCCTGTTACCCACAAGGAAGCACCAAAGGAAATGTGTCATTTGTCAAAACATGCAGAAAAACTGGCATGTGTACAAGTCACTTTAAAAGTAACACTCAGCTTAGAAATAGCTTTGTAACTGAAGATGTGTTTAAACAAAGAAAAGTGTGTGAGTGGCTGAAATCATCTCTTGGTATGAAAAAAAAGAGGGAGCAAAACCCCAGAAAATGTCTAGGATGTATGATAGAATGCTTTAATCAGTTATGGGATAATGCATAATTTACAGACAAAACATCCTTATTTGATTATCTCTAAGGAAAATTCAACAAGGACAGAAATTTAAGCATGGAGGAAACTGAATGAGCAATTATAAAAATGTTCACCTATCCCAATTACGGACCCTTGATGGTTTCTATTTAAATACAAAATATTTCTTGCTTTTATAATGTTAGTTATAAGACTTACTTAACAGGGTAAATGAACTGTTTGTATTAGAGATAGAATTAAGCTTTATTTGTAAATAAGGCACATTTGAAAATCTTTATTAAGATCTCTATTTGAAGTGCTATTTTGGGAGTGAAATGAAGATATACCATTATACCTGCTTTCATTCCCACACTAACCCTTCATCTCCATGTGTCCTATTTGCAGATTTTTAGCAAAGGTTAAATGGAGGCATTTTTTTACAAAGTGTGTATGTTACTATTACAATTTCCAATGTGGTTGAAGGTATGTCTTTCAAAGTGATATTTCTAGAACTAAAAAAATTGCATGCTTAAAATAGGCAGTAAAATAATTATAAGAGAAACAGCCAATATTCTTTATATGAAGTTTCTGTAAAGAATAGGAAATCGTATTTGGAAAACAACTCATTCCTCATATTTATAAATTTTAATCATATCTAAACGATACTGTGCTTAAGCATATGGGGGTGAGGGGGAGACTGTTACTGTGTCTCTATGTAGCTCTGATGGAATAATTCAAGTGAATGAAATAACCAGCTTAATTGATTTTCCCTCACCATATTGTGCAGTTATTTTCACATTGTGTATACAGGACCTGAGTCAAAACACACAAAAAGAAAATTGGAAAATTAAGACACTTGTCTGATATTTTGGGATTAAAAACAAAACAAAACAAAACATTTCTACCTGAAATGCACCAAATCCTGGAGAGTGGTCTTATTTATTCTTGAAAATTGCCTCAGTTTACCGCTGGATATTTTGTAGGTATAGTCAAAACACAAGTGACACTGAAGAGTCCGGTTACATGTTATGATGGACTTTCTAACTCCATAAGCAACTGAGCTCCTGTATCCTGACTCCCAATGGAATCCACTATAGATACACTGACAGGTAAGGGAAAAAATATAAAGAAGTTAGCCTCTGAATAAATCTTTTCACATTTTTGTCTATTACCTTTTTTAGGAGAATTAAATTAGATTAAATTATCATGTTATCATATATTATGTTAAGAAGGATCAAGGTAATTGAACTTATCCTCAAAGATTTCTTTTAAAACAATTTGGTTTAGATTAGTCGTCAGCAAGCCTAGGAAGTGGGAGGGAGCAGTATTTGCTTGGAGCAATAATGACCAACAACAGAGGGAATGCCTGCAGATGGAGACAAGCACCCAAGGACAGTGGTATTATAAATTCAAGTGATGGAGAGAAGGGTCATCTATGGACTTTAGAAAGTAATCCCAATCCTCAGACACCAGCAAAGAGCTACATGTAAGGGTAGTCTCAAGAGGACTCCACAAAGGAGAAAAAGATTTCTGTATATATATATGCCTCACTACTTTTCTACCTTAAGTGTCCCATTCTCCCTAGAGATTTTGTGTATGAGGGGAAAATAGACCTCAGTTAGTGAGGAATGTTTTATACCAACTATTCTTGCTATATCTTCTCAAGAAATTCCTTTTATAAAAGCCAATAGAGTTCAACTGTATGTTTGATAATAGAGAACACATTAGTGGGGACTCAGGAGCTACTTCGTTAGAACCCCTTAGTATTACCCCTAGACACCTAAGGGGAGAAGTAGTCAAGTGACCCCCTGGGGATTCCAAGCTGGGAATACAAGTGCCAAGTTGGGGAATAAGTTCAGAGGGGGTATTGGCTTTGGATTCTTTATTTCCCCTGAATTTTTAGATTCATTCTACTGAACCAAAAAGCCAAAAAAACCAAAAGCCTATCTCCCAATTTCCTGGTTCCTTTCCTAACCCTCTTCCTTTACTATTCTTTGTCCCTGTCAAAGAAAGACTTTTGGATTACTGTCTATTTCTGCTCATTGGCAACTTTAAAGTACATATTTATCTCTTTTATTTTGGATATAATTGATATATTGATTTTGGATGTAATTGATATATATATTGCTGACAATGACTACAAATAATTGAGTAAGACAATAGAGATGATGAGAGATGTAAGGATAAGAGAATTGGCCAAATAATCTTAAAAGTATATATATCATGTATCATGCACTGTGCTGATTACTGAGGTTGTAGAGGAAAAAAAAATGCTAGTCCCTTACCTCAGGAAGCTTATGTCTTTAAAAGGGAGACAACATATGCTTATACTATGTAAGTATATGCCTAAAATATATGAAACGAATACCAGATAGTTATATTATCTCCTGGAGGGATCAGGAAAGGCATGTAGAAGCTAAACTGAGTCTTGAAAGAAATCAAAGATTCTAGGGATGGAGATGAGGAAAGTTTGTAGGCATAGGGGACAGACAGTCACAAAGACAGGAAACAGAGCATAATGTGTGTGGAACAATAAACAGAGCAATTGTACCTGGATGGCTGAATGTGTAGAGAAGACTGGGAACATAGGAAGGGGTTAGACTGTAAAAGATATGGAGGAATTTATATTTGATTCTAGAGGTATTGGGGCAGCTAAGTGGTGTGGTGAGTAGAGTGCCAGGCCTGAAGTGAGGAAAACTCATCTTCATGAGTTCAAATCCAGCCTCAGACACTTACTAACTACGTCACCCTGGTCAAGTCATTTGACCCTATTTGCCTCAGTTTCCTCATCTACAAGATGAGCTGAAAAAGGAAATGGCAAACCACTCTAGTATCTTTGCTAAAAAAAAAGGGGGAGGGTCCCAAAGAGTCAGACGTGACTGAACAACAGCAAAAGGATTCTAAGGCAGAGGTAAAAAGGAAGTGAACTGGGGCGGGAGATGCATGGAACAGCCTGTGAAATGTCGTAAAGATGGGACATTGAATGTCTCATTTAAGAGCAGGAAGAGGAGCAGTTTGTCTCTACTGTAAAATATGTGAAAGAGAATAGTGCCTAGTAAAACTGGAAAGGTAGGATGAAGTAGGTTATGAACAGCTTTAAATGTCAAATGGAAGGTGTGTTTGATTCTGCAGAAGAAGGTTAAATGGTAAATGAACATAAGCTGCAACCTGAGGGGTTTGTTTTTAGGGAACAATTTCTGGCAGATAGCATTGTAAAACATTTCCAAGGGTTGTCAAGGAAGATCAAAGATCATCTCGAGAGGTCTGAATGAATGAATGAATCAATGAAAAAACTTATATTAAGCATTTACTGTGTGTAGAGCTCAGTACTTGCTGTTGGGGATACAAAGGGAAAGGCAAAACCATCCTTGCTCTCAAGGAGCTCAAATTCTCATAGAAGAGACAACACATATAAGAGGGGTCCGATAAAAAGGCCCAGCCATCCTTAGAGTGCAGCAACAAAGAAAGGAAAGAAACAAGCATCTATTAAAGTGCTTTATAAATCAATCAATCAACATTTATTAAACACCTACTATGTGTCAGGTACTGTGCTAAGCACTAGGAATACAAAAAAGAATCAAAAGATAGCCCCTGCTTTTAAGGAGTTCATGATCTAATGGAGTATTATTTTCTCATTTGATTCCCCTAAATACCCTGGACAGTAAAGGCTATTATCATTTCCATCTTAAAATTGAGGAAATTGAGTAAGAGGTTAAATGACCTACCCAAGGTCATATAACTAATAAGTGTCTGAGTGTCTTTTGAATTTAATGAAGTATTGCTAGATGGAGCCAGATTGACATGGTAAGAGAGATGTTGGACTGATTCAGAGGTGTGCAGCCTTATTCCACACAAACTCTGAACCCTGAACCAGATTAGAACTCAGATCTTCCTATTCCAGACCCATCAATCTATCTACTACACAACCCTACTACACAACTAGCTGCCCCTAAAGAAGATGATGATGCATTTTCTTTCATGCCGTTCTATCTGTAAAAATGTTTTTGATAACCTTGATAATGGTTGGGACTGGTGGTCTAGGTGGGAAGCATTGCAATCATTTAGGCTCTTGGGAGCTGGGCTTTTGCCAGTGGAGTCCAAGAGGAAGGAGCTAGTGGCTAAGGTGATAATGATGTTGGTTTGAAACATATTCCCATCTCTTTCAGGTAAGTCATTCGCTACTGCCCAGTCCAAGGAAATGCCCTCCATCTCTCCTGGCTTTATGATACCATGATTTTAAAAAGAGGGCCAGACAATAGGTAGATACAACAATTTCATAGAATTAATATATTACATTTGTAATTTTTAAAAATCATGTTCCCAGGTTCTATCCATAAATTGGGATTTTAAACTGTTTTTATTTACTTATGAAATCCTTTCTATTCACCTTTAAATATGTCATCATTCTCTTCCTATGATTTTTCCAATCATGTTCTCATTATGTCCCATTGCTTTATGACAAGGACATTGCTACATAGTGACTTCACTGCTGTAAAGAAACAATATGATTTTACAGCCCCAAAAATATAATTAAAAGCATAAATTATGATGGCTGCCAAGCCTATAGACATTAACACTGAAGCTTAGAAACATAACACAAAACCAGGTTCAGTTTATACTACCTGAAATGAGAGTGAGCCCTGGATGTTCTCTTCATAAATAATCCAGGCGAAAGTTACTTCAGTATTTCTGCGGAGAAAATAGATGGACCATTTATAGCATTCTTCTCTACTATGAGGTCTTTGCTTCCCTGATACATGTTCACTGACATTAAAAGGAGTTATGAGAATGTACTAAAGGACATCTAAAAACCTTATTAGTTTAAAGGCTCTATGTGCTGAGATCCCTATTAGAATGTATCTATGATGCATTAATAGAAGCCTCTAATAGTGTAGAAACCTACCTAGCACCTGAAATATATAAAGCTAAAATTATCATTTGATAACTGAAATCACAGTCAGATCAATCCCCTTCCCCTGAGTTTGGAGGGGAAAGGGGCATCAGTCCTCTCACCAACATGATCTTGTACATTAGTAGAAGCCATGGTTACTTGAGAAGCTCTATCTCACTAGTGGACTTATCTCTCCGCAGTTGCATATAAAATGTCTCCATGTCTTCCTATCCTGTATAGTTTTTATCTTTGTCTTTCCATAAATTTTTCACAAAAAATTCTCACCATCTAAGACATGCCTTCCTCTTGTTGTTCTCTGAGGGAATGGGGAGGAAGACAGGCAAGGGGTAAGAGGAAAGCAAAGGGGAGAGGAAAGAGAAAGAATATGAGAAGGGAAAAAAGAAAAAGAAAAAGAAAAGAATAAAAAAAGGAAAAAGAAATAATTGTAATAACCATTATAACTCAACCTCTCTTTGCCTCAGTTTCCTCCCCTATAAAATTGGGGTTTCCTCCCCTATAAAATCCTATGTCTTAGGATTGCCGTGAGGATCAAATGAGATAATATTTGCAAAGCACTTTGCAAACCTTGAAGCACTATTTCAATGCTAGTTTTTTTTTTTTCTTAGCATTTCACTGATACAAAAAGCCTTCCTATTTTCTAGGCTGAGCCTCATTACCACCCTTTGAGATAGGTATGGCAGGTATCTTTGCCTCTGTTTCACAGGTAAGGAAACAGGCCCAGAGAGATTAAGGAAATTGCTAAATATTGAAAGGCAAGTAAGTGACAGAACTCCAGTTCAGATCTTCCAACTACATATGACTTCATGACTCTTTCCATGTATATCATGCTTTCTCAAGCAATATGCAACAGGAAGAGATTTCCTCCACATCCCTACTAAGAAAACTGCTCTTGCAAGTTTTTGTGATACCAAGAATCTACATATCATACTTAATTAATCAATTTGCAGTACTTTGGAGCTTTGATAAAACATGATCCAGCATAAAAGAAATTCCCAATCTTGGATTTTTTGGTCCCTGTACCATTGGCTTTCAGTTGACCTTCCTATAGCCTCTGTTTAATATGAAAGGAAATAAATTCTAGAGTCCATCATACATATGACCACAAGAAATAAAATAGATACATTGATTTTTCTTTGCTTTTTTTTTTTTTTTGAGGGCAATTGGGGTTGACTTGCCCAAGGTCACATGGCTAGTTTTTGTGTTAAGTGTCTGAGGCCGGATTTGAAGTCAGGTCCTCCTGACTCCAGGACCAGTGCTCTATTCACTGAGCCACCTAGCTGCCCCCATACATTGATTTTTCTAAAGAAAAACATACATCTCCAGTGAATAGAGCACTGGCCCTGGAGTCAGGAGGACCTGAGTTCAAATCTGGCCCCAGACACTTAACACTTACTAGCCATGTGACCTTGGGCAAGTCACTTAACCCCAATTGCCCTCAAAAATAAAAAAAGAAAAAAGGAAAACATACATCTCTAAGAAGCTTCTCATCTTTTTTGGGTATGTGTACTCCAAGTTGGGAACTCCTGCATTAAAGCATGGAATATGGAGTTGTAAGGATTTAGAGACCTCATTAGAGCAGTCTCATCTGTAATATTCTTACAGCATAGACCTCTATGACAACTTTATTTTAAAAAAATCTTTCTATTGTAGTAATTATGCATAAAGATACTAAATTAAATATTACAATACATATCTTCAAAAATTATTTCCTTTGTTTCCGTTTTTTGTTTGTTCCACATGTCTCATGAGAAAGAATCTTGGGATTTTTTTAAGCCATTATATATAAAGAAACATTTTCTCTATGTTGAATTATTATTATTTATTTCTAAGAATGGCTTACTTCACCATTAAAGAATCTGCACATATGGTAAACAAATTGAATCCTTCAAGAGCAATTATTGTCATATTTACCAAAATGTAAGACATAGAAATTTTCTCAGAATATTTTTCAATATCTTAATGAATTTTAATAAAGGTTTATCAGTTGCTTGTTATGGTGCAGAACTTTTATTAAATTCTGTGATCCATAAAACCTTTTTTTGAATGACACATAGTTTAGTTTTTCATTTAGAGGCTATAAAAGTGTTCACAAAAGTTATGTTGAAAAAAAATGATTGAAAGTGCTAAAACACTGTACAGAATATAAAATCCTTTCATAGACTTTTTATGACACATGAAACATGAGTCTTAAAGGTTTAATGTTACTGACTTTTATACAAGGCTTTTTAATTCTTGATTCCAGTTATGGTTCTGCAAATGAACTGTGACATTAAAAAGAATCAGGCTGGAACTACCCCAGCTCACTTTCCAGATGAGCTTCGACTGGCCGTGGAGGGTTCAGTATTGGAGCCACCCCGCCCACATCTGATTAACACTCACTTAGTTTGGCAGCATAGGGGAGTGATCTGGTTTGACAGATTACCTCCTACCTAAATTCATTATTAATGTTTGGGAGGGCACATAGATTATTAGTAAATATGAAGTGTGAAGGATTACTGTGCTGCAATCCCTGTTTCCTAAATATTGTACACTATTTGTTCCTATAATTTGCATTGTTGTCTTGGCAAACTATAGAGCCAAAATTATTGTCTGTCCCATTAAAATAACGGATTTTTTTTTCTTTTAATCACTTCTACTGTACCTAACTGAGATTTGGAGCAAAGGTGCTGACCTGAATCTAGTACCCAAAGGGATAAATTCACTATTTATGTCATCCAGGGAGTGTTTTCCAAAGAGAACTAGAAATTAATGTGTAGCATCAGCTTCAAATACCACAGTAATGGTGTCTAGGAGGTGAAGAGCAGAGCAATATTTGGAAAATTAAATCCAAGGTACATAGCTGCTTAGTCTCTGAAGGATGGAAGTTGAGAATCACCCAGTGGAGAGTTTTATAGTGAGCATGAACAGATTATAACACATTATACACAAGAGAAAAAGATAAAGAGTGTTGATCAAAGAAATGTAAGACTGGGGGGAAAATGGGCCAATCACATGATGAGAGTGAGAGACAATCAATGGATAGTATGCATGTTCCATTAGTATATACATAATTTAAAGAGAACACAAGGAAGGTCCCTAGCATATTGGGTGGACCTGTATGGTGAATACATAGAGGGAAATGGAAAAGAGTAACAAGAACTGCCTACAGCAGAGGTGTCAAACCCTCAGCCTGTGGGCTATGTCTGCAGCCCAAACAAGATTAAAATGCAACTGGGGAATATTTAACAAGATAAATAAAAATACAATAAAACATAGATAACATTCCATTTTTAAATTAAGTCAATATGCATCCCACAGGAATCCTTAAGTATGGACTAGTGGACCTTTTTTCTATTTGTTTGATACCATTAGTCTAGAAGCAAGTAGATAGCACAGTGTAAAGAGAGCTGGATCTGGAATCACAAAGATCTGAGTTCAAATCTGGACTCAGACACTTAAGAGATGCATGACTCTGGGTAACTTGACTTACTTTTGTCAAATCTCTGTTTCCTCATCTGTAAAATGGATATAATAATAGCAAGTTGTGAGAAACAAATAAGATAACTGTAAAACATTTAGCAAATTATCTGGCACGTAATAGGTACTTAATGATTAATAGCTATTATAATATAACATAATTATTAATCAATTAATAATAATTAAGCTTGCTTAAAAAATGTTTGTTTCCTCCTTTCTTTAGTGCTATGTCATTTTCCATTGTTTTTTGCTTTGGGAATTTTTTTTTGGTTCATCCCTATGATTTCATTTGTGCAGGACATCCACTTCTGAGGAAACTCCCGTACCAAAGATCAGCAAATGTTCAGTAACTTATAGTCTTAGTGAGTTGCCTTAAGCACTGGGAGATTAAATGACTCATCCAGAGTTAAGTCACCTACATATATCAAAGCTAGGATTTGAATTCAGGTTCTTTTGACTCTGAGTCCAACCCTTTACAGACATTCACACTGACATGTATCAAGATTGCTGTTAGGTCATCCTATTTCTTAGACTGATACAGGGACACAATCTTCAGGTCAAACGTGTCTTCATTCATTTAGTGTTTATTCAATATTTTTTTTTTGCTTTTTTGGAGGGCAATTGGGGTTACGTAACTTGCCCAAGGTCACATGGCTAGGTTTTTGTTTGTGTGCGTTAAGTGTCTGAGGCCGGATCCGAACTCAGGTCCTTCTGACTCCAGGGCTGACACTCTACTCACTGCACCACCTAGCCACCCCTCATTCAATATTTTTATGCCCCTATCTACTATGTGAAGAAAAGTATGCTGGGTCTTAAGGGAGATTCAAAGTTCAGTTAAACTATAGCCCATGCTTTTTTATGACATTTATACCTGTTGGATGTTTCCTAAAAACCTCTTTTTTGAGTAACTTAATGGCTTAGTGGGAAGAGTACTTGACCAATAACCTAGGTTTGTATCCTTGCTCTGATCCTTACTGGGAAGGTGACTGCAGGCAAATCATTAAATCCTTTTGGATGCCCAGCTTGTTCATCTATGTAACAAGGAAGTTGGAATACAGGATCTCTAAACCTGGTCCAGCTCTAATTCCTTTGTGAATAAGGATGAATGAATGAAATCAATGAAAGAAAAAACAGTTGTGTTAAAAAAAATGATGCAGTCAACATTTATTAAGGCAGAAGTTTTCAGCACGACAATCCAAGCTGCTAGAATAAGTGCCACGACTAACTTGTTGATTTTGATAAATCAAGAATTTCACTCACTTCAATTTGTTTTCAATATGAAAGGGACAATATATTGGACTTTTCAAAGCCATCCGCTCCTTAAGCTTCTGTACTGCATTATAAATATCATGTCATCCCTGAAGAAAATTTAAATGCAATAAAACCTCCTTAATCCAGACTTAATCTTCATTCTTGGAGCATGTGATTATTTAGACATGTACGGGAGTCCTATTGGGGAAAAGGTTTGAAATAATTTATTCTTCTGCAAATTTCCAATATTTTTATCAATGTTTCAAAATATAGGACTTAAGAAATAAATGATTTCCTTAATGTTCTCCCAATTTTCAAGCCCAGCAATCATTAAAAGATTTTATGTTTATGATGCCTGGCCACAAATTAATGAAGACCTACTATGAAATGTAAATTTTTCATTAACTTATATCACTTTACTTATTAGATTTCATTTATGACTTAGTTTGTGATAAATGTAGTAACATAAAGGATATAAGGGATGCATTTCTCTAGCCACATTCTCTAATCCAGACTATTCAATAAAATGGACTGGCTTTCATCCCACTCATTAGAAATGGGTGAGGTTTTATTGAATTGCCACTGAATGATTTTTGTTTTACATGACCTTCACAGATTTCTTATGGGCCTGTTATCCTAGAGATAAACAATGTAAAAATAAATGATTCTCTTAAAATATGAAGTTCACTAAGAGCCAGGTGCTAACAAGCAAAGAAACCACCATTCAGAACAGTTTTTGGAAGTTCTCCAGAGTCAGAGCAGCTTCTGAAGTACATGAGCACACGTCAAAAGGAAGTTCAGAAGGAAATGAGGGAGCTTTTCAGATGGCAAAGAGGTTATTTAATACAAGATCATACTGAATTGATAGGCAAGACACATTAGCAATACTTCCAGTGGTATAGATATTTTTGGAATAATGAAACATCTATAAACTTCAGAACAAAGGGGAAAGCGAAATGCATTACTCAAAATACATGGGTATTTTTTTAAAGTCTGTATGCAAACAAATGATTTTCCCAAAGATTATCTTTTCAAAGTGAGGCAGGAATCAAAGCTTCTCTACATCCAACCTCCCATCCCCACCAGGTTTCTATGACTTTTATAGTTATACTTAGTTACTTCAAAATTTCAATGGATCTGTGACCTTATCAACATGAGTTTCCTTTCCAAAGATGTATATAATCTATCCACACCTGCCCATCCTTTGCAATGTTAGTTCATATCCTTCAAAAAATATCTGTTGGGGCGGCTAGGTGGCGCAGTGAGTAAGAGCGTCGGCCTCGGAGTTGGGATGACCCGAGATCTAAACCAGCCTCAGAAAATGAGCACCCACTCATAAATAATGACTAGCCGTGTAACCTTGAGCAAGTTACTTAACCCCAATTGCTTTAAAAAAAATATCTGTCATGGAGGTTTAACCAATATTCTGGGTGCCTTCCTTCTAGACCTCTTGACATTTCAGGCCTACAAATAGAGCACACTAACTATCTGTTAATTATGCCACCCTCTTACTACATGATTGGCCTATCTTTTTTTTCTACCATATATTCTTCTAATGGCATCTTTTAAGTCATTTCTCCCATGTAATTTCTCATTTATAATATGTTACAGCCACTATAGTTAGTACTTATCAATTTGCCTCAAAAAGTCAAGAATATTAAATCTATAGAGGAACATGTAAACTACTTTACTACTGAATAGGAACTCCATTCTCCTAAATCCTTTAGTAGCATCAAAGAAGACCACTAAGTAGTCCTTTGGAACCATCTTATAGCATTAGGTAACAGAATAAGAAATCTTCCCATAATTCAAAGAGGATAAAAAGTTTACTATAAGAGGTATAAAACCATACACAAATAACAGATCCCCTAAAAGTTAGATTAAACAGAAATCAATGATCTTACGAAAAAACAAGAATTATTAAGACAAAGTCAAACATTTGAAAAAGAAGTGAAGAAAGTATAAGATATCTCATTTCAATAACTTACCTAGAAAACAGATCAAAGAGAGAGAATTTTAAAATCATTGGACTACCTGAAAGCTACTACAAAAAATAAAGCCTAGGTATTATATTTCAAGAAATTATGAATGAAAACTTCCCAGATCTGTTTAGAACTAGAAGGAAAAATGGAAATCGAAATAATCTACAAGTCATCTCCTGAAATTCCAAAATGAAAGTTCCCAAGTACCAAGAAGTCTCTGTCAAGAGGATCCTAGAGTGGTTTTGTTAGTTTAAACGAAACTAATAGAATAAAGGAAAGGGAGGGGGAAAAGAATACACTAGGGGGGAAAAATAAGGAGGAAGGGTAGGGAAACTTAATATCTTACATGATCAAGTAGAAAATTATGCTATTGTTTGTCCTTCATTTTTGAAGACATCATGGTGACATCATGGATGATATCTTGACATGTGCATGAATTAGATTTAAGTGAGGTAGAGTTCCATAAAGTCATCAGTCTCTCTCTTCCTGAGTCATTGAAGTCCAGTGGCAGGACAAAAGTCAAGATGACTTGTGATGGCCTGGGATGCAATAGATGACCTTGGCATCTTCGGTGTCTGACCAGGCTCTATGAATTTCACAGCACCTGCTTCAGCAATCATCATGGCTGTTGGGACAAATTGTCCTTATCTACCCATACCACCAGGGGAAGTCTTCAAATGCTTGGGGTAGACATCCCCCTCATTAATATGTGTGAGACTTGTTAGTTACTCTTAGCCTAGTTTAGCCCATCTGCCAAAAAGGTTTCACCACAAAAGGTTTCACCACAAAAGGGCTGCTGTACATGCTATAGCTTCTTGGATCCACAGGTGAGAGCTCGGTGACCAGGTGGACACCAAAGGTGAATGAGCATCCCTGAAAAGGGCTTAATAAGCCTTCGTGATGAAAGGGACAGTTTCAGAGAAATTTGGGATGATCTGTAAGAGGGGCTCCAGAGTGAAGTGAGCAGAAGCAGAAAAACTTATCCAATAACAACATCCAACAAAATAACTTTGAAAGACTTAAGAATTCTGATCAGGGGGCGGCTAGGTGGCGCAGTGAGTAGAGCGTCGGCCCTGGAGTCAGAAGGACCTGAGTTTGGAGCCGGCCTCCGACACTTAATCCACACAAACAAAAAAACCTAGCCGTGTAACCTTGGGCAAGTTACTTAACCCCAATTGCCCTAAAGGGGCGGCTAGGTGGCGCAGTGAGTAAGAGTGCCGGCCTCGGAGTTGGGATGACCCGAGATCAGATCCGGCCTCAGAAAATGAGCACCCACGCATAAATAATGACTAGCCGTGTAACCTTGAGCAAGTTACTTAACCCCAATTGCTTTAAAAAAAAAAAAGAATTCTGATCAGTTCAATAAACTGAAGATGACTAAAGATAAACCATGCTGCCTACTCTCTGACAAAGAAGTGAGGTACTAAAGATTGGTAATGAGACACGCATGGCCATTGTAAGAATTCGTTTTGCTTGACTATATGTATGTGTTTTTTTCTTTTTTTCAATAAGGGAAAGAAAAATAGAAGGGAGAAAAAGGAAATATTAATTTTTAAAAGAAAAATTAAAATAAAAATTTATATGAAATCTTTCACTTCCTCAATGTACCTCCTCCCTCCTCCCCAAATCACCTCATGGCTATGGCAGATGCTTTCAAAATGGCAGTTTCTATACTCTGGAGCAGTTTTTGAGCCCTGTCCCAAATTTTCATTTTCAGTGCAACATAGTGAGCTGCACAAGCTTAGCAGATGGATAAATTGCAATATGTGTTACAGATCTCATTACATTATTCTTACCCCCCCCAAAGCCATTCTTCTTCCAAATTCCACTGTATCTATTGAGGGTACCACTATACTTATAATCCCCCATGTTTTTTGGTACTGAGCCTGATGCAGGCAGGTCCTCTGGTAGCTTAGGTTTGATATTGAAGTGAAATAAGACACTCATTGGTCATTTAACAGCTAACAAAAAGAGATTTACATAGCTAAAGCAGTTTATTTATTAAACTAGAATAGGCATTGAAGACACCTTATGTTGATACAGCTGAGCAAAACTCCCTTGACTGAGTTACTCATCATTATCCACCAGTTAAGGATTATGGTGCCACTTATGTATATTTTTATAATCCATATTATTATTGGTTTAGGAGTACCTGTATATATATTCTATAAATAAGAAAAAAATATATATATATTTATACTGGAAGTTTCTGTTCAAAACTCTTACTGATGAGATAGGCAGTTGATGATGGGAGCAGATAGGTAGCACAATGGTTAGAATCCTAGGCCTAGAATAAGGAAGACAAGTTCAAATCCAGCCTCAGACACATACTAGCTGACCCTGAGCACATCACTTAACCCTGTTTTTCTCAATTTCCTCATCTATAAAATGAACTAAAGAAGGAAATGGTAAATCACTCCAGTATTTTTGCCAAGAAAACCCTAAAAGTGGTCACAAAAGTCAGACATGACTAAAAATGACTAAACAACAACAGGCAATGAAAAAAAAATAGAGAGCATTGTAGGGGAGCCTAAAAGTTTCAGATGCTCTCAGGCAACCACATCCTTACTCCATCCAATAAAAAGAGGCAAAGTGATTAAGTCAAGCTAGGAGAAGGGAAGGAGAAGATCTTTTCTCCTTTGATGTATGGGGTAGGGAGTACATAGCTTCATTTTTCCTGAAGGAAAGGGAGGCTGGAGTCTAAAGACTAAATACATCCAATGAGAAAGGCAAAGAAAACTGGCAGTCCCAGGGACAAACCCATCAGCAAATGAAAAAGAGTCAGATATGAATGACAGAGGAACAGACATAAAAAAGGCTGGCATACCAAAAATTTTAAGGAGAAAACCCTAAATAAAAACACAAGCAAATAAAAAAAGAGAGCCCCAAAACCAGAAGGAAGGATGAGGGCAAAATCTTCAAAGAGAATACAAAACTCTATTACAAATACCACAAGACAAAGGAAAGTGAACCAGTGTCTTATGAAATATATAATTCTATGGGCTCTAAAGAGAATATTGAATAATAATGAAAAATAAAAACCACAATGGTTTGAAAGAGAAATGAAATTCATAAAAGAAAAAATTAATACTGAATATAGGTCAGTTTCAATTTTTTAAATGTGTTTAACTTGGATTAGAAGAAATGAATCTAGGGGCGGCTAGGTGGCGCAGTGAGTAGAGCGCCAGCCCTGGTGTCAGAAGGACCTGAGTTTGGATCCAGCCTCAGACACTTAACGCACACACAAACAAAAACCTAGCTGTGTGACCTTGGGCAAGTCAGTTAACCCCAATTGCCCTCCAAAAAGCAAAAAAAAAAAGAAAGAAATGAATCTACACTGAAGAACTTCCCTAAAGAAGTAAAAAGAAAGTTAATAGATAAAGAACAGAAAAATAAAGTTTTGTTGTGATTCCTTGACTTCTATTTTTAGATTTTAAAACCTATACAGAAAATGTTTATAAATTTCACAAAATAAATTATCTCACTTAAATTTCCCATATTCAGAATCAATGACTTTATACCCTTGCATAACTTTGTTAGAAGATCTGATTATCAACATAAAGAAAGGATTAAAACATGAAAACATGCTCATCAAAACTGACACCTACAAATATTTATTAAGCATTTGCTATGTCCAGTAGTACTGGGAATACAAAGAAAGCAAACACAGTCCTTGACCTCAAAGCTATCATTTTCTAATGAGGGAGACAATATGCAAACAATTATATATATACATATATGTGTATATATGTATATATATATATACACAAGATATTTATAGTGTAAATGGGAGGTAATCTGAGAGGGAAGGCACTGGGTCAGGGAGGGAGGGGAAAAACAAAAAAAGGATTCTCCTTGAAAAGGTAGAATTTGAGATGAGCCTTGATGAAAGCCAGGGAATTCAAGAGATAGATACAATGAAGGAAAAAATTCCAAGCATGGGGGACATCTAATGCAAATGTGGTTAAGGAGATAGAATGTCATCTGTGAGCAACTGTAACAGGACAAGTGTCAATGGCTCATAGATCCATAAAGGGCAGTGAAATAAACAAAACTAAAAGAAAAAATTATACCATAACATCAAATTATAAAAATGAACAATACTATAGACTCATAAGATAATGATTAGAACCAGGAGAACAATTTATATAGTATTATTCGTGTTTAGTCATTTTTCAGTCATGTCTGACTCTTCATGACCCCATTTGGGGTTTTCTTGGCAAAGATATTGGAGTAATTTGCCATTTTGTCCTCCAGCTCTTTTTACAGATGAAGAAACTGAGGCAAACAAGGTTAAGTGACTTACCCAGGGTCACACAGCTAGTAAGTGTCTGAGGCCAGATTTGAACTTACAAAAAGATTAGCCTTTCTGACTCCAGGCCCAGTGTTCTATGAAATATATAATTCATTTGGACTCTAAAGAGAACACTGAATAATAATGAAAAAATGAAGCCCACATTGGTTTGAAAGAGAAATGAAATTCATAAAATTAAAAATTAAGAGAGAATATAGGGCAAAACATGTCCTAATTTATATAGTAGTGACAATGTAAAACTTTGAAAGTTATAAGAACTATGATCATTATAATGACCATTCATGACTGCAGAGGACTGATGATAAAACATGGTATCCATTACAGAGAAGAGATGTGATGGTGAGGCAGCTAGGTGGTGTGGTGGAGAGTGTTGAATTCAGAGTTAGGAAGAACTGAGTTCAAATCCAACCCTCAGACACTCACTAGCTATATGACCTTGGATAATTCACCTAACCTCTGTTTGTTATAGAGGTTACCTCCTTTGTAAAATCAGGACAATCATAGCATTTACCTCACAAGGTTGTTTTAAGAATCAAATGAGATAATATTTGTAAAGTGCCTGGCACAATGTTTAGGCCATTATCCATGCTAATGTAAATGTTAGCTACCTATTATTATAAGTATGTGTATATATGTAAACATACACACATATATACATATAATATATGGGTTATTGTGCATATATATGAACATATACAGCCACATACATAATATGCTATATGTGTGTATATATATAGCATATATAATATTATACACACACATAAAGAGTCATTGATGGAATTTTTTTGTTTGACCAATCATATTTATTATAAGAAATTGATTTATTTCTTCTTTTTTTAATGGAGTGAGGTACGGGAAGGAGTAAAATAGATGGGGTTTTTTGTTTTTGTTTTTTGCTTTTTAGAGAGGGGAAGGCAGGGCAATTGGGAGTTCAGTCACTTGCCCAAGGTCACACAACTAGTAAGTGTTAAGTGTCTGAGGTCAAATTTGAACTCGGGTTCTCCTGACTCCAGGGCCAGTGCTCTATTCACTGCGTCACCTAGCCGCCCCAATGTTTCTTTTTTTTTTAGAAAGGTAGGGGTGGGGCAGCTAGGTGGCACAGTGAGTAGAGGGTCAGCCCTGGAGTCAGAAGGACCTGAGTTCGGATCCAGCCTCAGACACTTAACTCACACAAACAAAAACCTAGCTGTGTGACCTTGGGCAAGTTACTTAACCCCAGTTGCCCTCCAAAAAAAAAAAAAAGAAAGGTAGGGGTGCTACAGATTTTGCATGTGCTATCAAATGAGATCACTATATCAGTTTTACCTATGTTTCTTTGTTACAATAGATCTCACAAAGTAGGAATAATCTGTAAATGTATGTAATGTAAAAACAAAACACATCAAGAAAACTTTAAAAAGAAGTCTGGAAGGTAGGAAGGGGCAGGTTGTGAGTGGCTTCAAAAAACAGAGGATTTTATATTTGATCTTGGAAATAATAAGGAGTCACTGGAATTCCCTGAGTTTGGGGGGATGGTCAGACTTGAACTTTAGGAAAATCACTTTGACAGCTGAATGGAAGAAAGATTGGAGTGGAGAGAGTCTTGAGATAGGGAGACTGACCAGAAGATTATTGCAATATTTCAGGTGTGAGGTAATGAACAAGGGGACATGCAGGAGAGATGTTGTTAAGGCAGAAATGGTAAGACTTTGCCACAGATTGGCTAAGAGCTTGAGAAGAGTTTATCATGACACTGAGTTTGCAAGCCTAAGTGCAACTCCTACTACTAAACTAAAAGCATTCACCACTCTCATGGAGGGTATCGGTTATAGAATCCAAATGAGAGAAGAATCACCTATCAATTGTGAGTTCTTATACATGTTCCTATTTTCAAATGACATTGAGCTAATTACATAAAGCTCAGAACACTACAACCTTCCTCAAAGAGATCCACAACTACTCCAAAGGAATAAATAATAGATAAAAATGTCTCTTGTCCAGACTAATAAATGCAGTTGGATGAGTTAGTCTATAAATAGACAATTTTAAACGACTGGAGGGTAATATAACAGCTTCTCAGTTAGGATGAACTAACTTTCTCTGAGGAGGCATAAGTCACTAAAGAATGTGGGAACCGTATTTTTTCCAAGTTGAGAAGAAAAGATTCTTGTGGAGGAATTAGGCCTTTTGAATAGAACTTCCGGTGCATTGGGAGTATTAAAAAGTTTTCTGGAGATGGATGAGAAGAGAGCTAGAGAGAGATGGTAACAGGCCTACAGTAGAAGTGGGGAGGGGAGGAAGGGGATACAGTGGCAGATGGAATACTCTTCCCAGGAGACTACTAGCTATTTATTTTTCCTATGTAAAATAATTTAAATGGAATCCTGAGTTTGTGTTGAGAAAAATGGGGAAATGGTACAAAAGAAGGGAGGAAAACTGGTAGATATTTGATTCAATTAAACTGGCAGATGAGATCATCAGCATTGCTTGGCTGAAGGTTACAAGCATCTTGTGGTATATATTTGCGATTTGAAGTTTTAATTTTTTTAGCTTCACAGAGACAGGAAATAAAGAATTGAGACCTTTGCCCCATATGAGCCAAGCTCATTATCTTTAAGCAGATTGCTCAGCAAATTGTGTGTGTGTGTGTGTGTGTGTGTGTGTAGGTAGTTATGTATGTGTGTTTCTCCATCTATCAGAGAGAGGGAGGAAGGAGTAGAAACCTCAAGAGAAGCCAACCATTGTGACACATTCTATGCAATAAGTGGCAGATCATCTTGAGTCTAGAACAGACCAGAAAGAAGAAAGTGGGCTAGTATGCCCTTGAGAACTTTGACAGAGTTTTTGACGATTTCAAGTATCTCTCTGACACATATCCTTCTAGTGAGACTATAGGGCTCCAAATCCTAGAACAATATAATCTTGAAAAAAAATCAAAATTTTAGGTAAGCCAAATAGCAGCTGGGGAACCATAGCAGTAAGGTGATGATATGTTGTTAAAGATGTCATCAAGGCCATATGGGTAGGCTGGTTATGGTGTGTGAGAGGAGGGTAATAGAAGGACAGTAGTGGTATCCACATATTAAAATCCCTAGAATAAGTTTTCCAGTATGCTAAAGAGAGCCTCTACGGAGAAATTATAAGAAAATTTGAACAATAATAGGTTGCTAGCTACCCTGTTGGAATGACTAACCACATGGTTGTGATCACAGATCCACAGAAAGCATAATCATCATTATACTGAACTCTCTGCACCAATTAATTCTTTGAATGACAATCAATAACTATTCATTATTCTGTGAAAGGGACCTTGCAAGGCCCTAGGGCAGAGGAATGGGGGGAAGGTGTTTTTGGGGGGGATGCCAGGAAGTATGAGATCCTTGCTCACAGAGAATTTATAAGTTAGTTGAAAACATGGTTAACTTTCATGTAGAAATCTTCCAGAATTTTATTTTTCAACTTAATACTAGAAGAAATTAAGATGAAAATGAAAAGGAAGTAAAAGTTTTCATTTTTTTCACTTGTACATATTATTTTTTCTCAAACTCCTCCTTTTCACCTAAACCACTATGATTGCTAGTCTAAAGCATAAATAGGCACATCAATGAATAATCAATCATTCATTAAACCCTTACTGTGGCACTCATAGGTATTATATACTAAAGCCTGGGATCCAAATAAATAGCCCCTGCCCTCAAGAAGTTGAAATTCTAACAGACATCCTATTTCTAATTGTTTGTAACAATTATGATGTTGATTGCTTTTTAGAGAATGGGTGAAAGAATTCAGTTGAATCTGAAGTTGAGGCCTATATTTGAATCCCATCCCTACTACTTTAGTGATCTTGATTAATTCACTCCATTTTTTTTTAAACCTCAATTTTTCCATCTGTATAATGGGGGTGGGCTGGGAGGTTGGACAAATGACCACTGAGGTCCCTTCCTGCTGTAAATCTATGACCCTTTAATCCTATAACTGACATGTTTTTATCTGGTACGGAATACAAATAAATAATTTAAAGAGTACAGGATCATTAAAGTAGCATCATGGTGAATAAACTATTCTGTAGAGAATGATAAATGGAAACAAAAGAAAAGAAGAACACAAAGGAGTTTGGCCTACAGCTGACAAATATAGAACTAAAAAGTACGTCTGCTATGAAAGGTTGTCTCAATATTCACTCCTGTCATCATCATCACCACCATCAATAAATATATCCCAATGCCTATGTCACACAGGGTACCTGATGAAGGTAACATGTGCATTAGATGAACTGAACTTTAGAACCTCTGCTATCATTAAAGAAAAAAGATAATTGGGGAATTTAAGATCTCTATGCTTAATTCTAATGTCTCTACAAATGGTTTGAACAGTGGAATTGTTAGTTAGTTGCAGCTGATCACGTAGGGCAATTGACCAGATTTCAGAACACATCAATGATTCTTAAATATCCATTGGAACTAGATTTCAGACAATAGCAGCTAACCTGCTTTTTATCACTAACAATTAAAAAATTTAAAATAATTAAAAAGGATACCACAAGTTAAAAGAATAGAGTCAGCAAAAATGCTGCAGTCAACTCAACCCTGCTTTGGGAAAGGGTGAACAAATAAATTAAAGTGGTCAGTAAATAACACATTTGGGATGCAAAACAGAAATGCAAATAATAATCCATTTTTATAATTAAAGCCTAGCTAAACTATCATTTGGTCACAATGATAATGTTTTGTGGAACTCTAAATACCACCATGGGATTTGTAAAGAAAAATTGCCTTGCAGCACTTTTGCAAAAATTAATGCATATCTAATATTGATCTTGATTTGTGCATGTTTAAACTGTGCCTCCTTGAGTAAAATATTCTTGAAGAAGTCAATAATATGCCATAATTTCATATGACACTAATAAAATAACACAAATGACAATTCATTTTTGTTTACTTGTCTATCCCATAATGGATTGATAAATTTTGTTAAAACGGAAAACAAGAACTTGGTGCATAGTAGGCATATTTATAAAATAATTGTGATTGATTTTGGGGGTCACTTTCCTAAGAGAGAAACTGAAACAATCAATTGTTTGGAATTCTTCCCTGAAAAGTGTTTTAATAGTTGTTGATATACATTATAAATTTCCAAGAGTTAAAACCTACATCTATAAAGTAGTTTGTTTTATTCTTTTAGATACCAATAAGTGGAGTGATATTGCCATTGAAGTCCAAGGACTGCAAATATATGTAAAGCAATTCTGTTCTAATGAATTTATCTGCTCAGTACTAATTCTCTTTAATTCTAAATTGCCCCCAAATTAGTAAGATTTAAGCTATTTTGATGTATGCAAGTGATTACACAGAAAAAGAAAGGAGTAGCCTAACAGTATTAAACACTTCCAAGTGAAGTCATATATTCTAAAACAAACAAAAACACTGAGTATTGTATAACCATTTTCTACCCAATTTGATTTTGCAACTTATTTATTGTGAGAGTAAGATGAATTAAATATTTTAGTTTACCAGATATAGTAATAAAGCTTCAAGCAAGGAGTTTGAATGGAAGAAAACGCTGTAATGATTAAAAAAATAATTCTGAGCAAGATTTTCCCAGTGTCTGTCATTTACTGTTCATAGTCTTATGCCTTAAGAAAATATGTTATCTCTTTAAAGCTACTGAGATAGCTCAAAGCTAACTGAAAGTCATAAAAGCTAAATAGGATATCTGAAGACCTAGCCTAACTAGAAGGGTAAGCCTTAAGTCCCAAGAAGAATAGTATAAGTGTACCTTTGGAAAATTCACTGTCATCAAAAAAAAAAAAAAAAAAACTGTGATCACAGTATGTGATAGTCTAACACGTATTGGTCCAGAGCTGATTCAACATGGCAAAGAGGCAAAGTGTTCTAGATTAATAGGATCATATCCAATTAAATGTAAAATACTAAAGGCAGGAACTGCACTGTTTTTGTATTTATAGAGAGCAGACTGCTTGACACATAGGAAATTCTTAATATAGTTGTTATATGATTGATTGATTGATTGATAGATTGTTATTAAAAGTCTCAATTCAGGGCGGAGCCAAGATGGCGGAGTAGAAACAGCTCATCCAAGCCACTCTGCCCCCAGATTCCCCCCAAACTATGTAAAAGGGGACTCTGAACAACTTCTGGAGCCCCAGCACCCACAGAACGACACAGAGAAGCTAACCTCCTGCTGAGGACAGCCCAGCAGCCCTGCAGGAAGGACGAGCACAGTGGTCTGGGACCTGGCAGCACGCAGTGTGCAGAGCGCGGGGAGCCGAGCCGAGCCCAGGTCCACGTGAGCCGAGGTTTTAGCCCCAGGGTGGCAGGGCCAGCAGCCAGCTGGAGGAACCCCAGAACACCAGGAGCTGTGGAGACTCCAGAATTATCAACATAGACATGCCTAGGACAAAGTAAGAGGTTAGTGTCCTATGGACTTTGGGACCTGTATTTAGGGAATGCATCGGCTCCCTCCCCTGGGGGCTAGAAACCACTGAGGAGACACGCCATTTTGTAGTTTTCAGAGGCAGCTACAGCTCCTGGCCTGCAAATCGTAGGGAGATCCAGTGATCAGTCTTGGGGGGTAATCACTCTTGCTTTAACCTCCCTGGATCTGGATTGTGATCTAGGGTAGAAGTCGTGGGTGGGTTTACAGTTTGCCAGAAACGGAAGTTGCCCCCCACACGTTCGGGACAAAAATTCCTCTAGCTGGCCTTAAAGCCATAGTGTGGCAACAAGCCCCAAAGTCAAGTAATTAAGTGGCAAAATGCCAAGGCAAAGGAAACAGAAAAATGCAACCCTAGACTCCTATTTTGGGGGCATAGAGCGGGAAAAGGACTGTGAGGTCAGAAGTCCTGCTCCAAAAGCCCCAGGAGAAAACATGAGCGGGTTGCAGGCTATAGAGGACCTTAAGAAGGACTTTAAAAATCAAATAAGAGAAGTGGAGGAAAAATTGGAAAGAGAAATGAGAAGGATGCAGGAAAAGTATGAAACGAGGGTCAACAGCCTGACTGAGGAAAACAACACCTTAAAAAATAGACTAACTCAAATGGCAAAGGAGGCCCAAAAGGGCAATGAGGAGAAGAATGCCTTAAAAAGTCGAATTTGCCAGATGGAAAAAGAATCTCAAAAGTTCACTGAGGAGATTCATTCCTTCAGAGTTAGACTGGAGCAAATGGAAGCTAATGACTTTATGAGAAATCAAGATGCTGTTAAGCAGATCCAAACAAATGAAAGATTAGAAGGCAATGTGAAATATCTCATGGGAAAAACCACTGACCTGGAAAATAGATCCAGGAGAGACAATTTAAAAATTATTGGACTACCTGAAAGCCATGATCAAAGAAAGAACCTAGAAATCACCCTTCAAGAAATTCTCAAGGAAAATTGCCCTGATGTTTTAGATCCAGAGGGCAAAATAGAGGTTGAAAGAATCCACCGATCACCTCCTGAAAAAGATCCCAAAAAGAAAACTCCCAGGAATATTATAGCCAGGTTCCAGAATCCCCAGATCAAGGAGAAAATACTACAAGCAGCCAGGAAGAAACAATTTCAATATTGTGGAAACACAATCAGAATAGCCCAGGACCTGGCAGCTTCTACACTGAGGGATCGAAGGGCATGGAATATGATATTCCAGAGGGCAAAAGAACTGGGAATGAACCCAAGGGTCACCTACCCAGCAAAACTGAGTTTTTTGTTTCAGGGGAAAATATGGTCATTCAGTGGAATAGAGGACTTTCAAGCATTCTTGAGGAAAAAACCAGAATTGAATAGAAAATTTGACATCCAGACACAAGAAGGAAGAGATGCCTGAGAAGGTAATCAGGGAAAAGAAATCAAAAGGAACTTATCAAAGTTGAACTATTTACATTCCTATATGGAAAAGCAATAATGGTGACTGATGATATCTTTCTCACTATGAAAATAATGGAAGAAGGGGGTGTGGTCATATGAATACATATGTGAATGTGTGTGTATATGGTTACAGTTATATATGGATAGAGGGCATAGGTTGAATTTGTTGGGAAGGGATAATACTCAAGGGATGAAATTATGAGGTGAGAGAGGAAAGTGGCAAGAGGAGATGGGGAGAGACAGGGTAGGGTAAACTATCCCATGTAGAAGAAGCAAGGGGAAGTGGTTGCAAAGGAGGGGGAGAATAAGGAAGGCTAAAAAGGCAAAACCACATTCACATTGAATTTGGTTCAGGGAGAGAATGACATACATACTAAATGGGATATCTCAACCTGCAGCAGAATAGGGGAAGGGGGATGAGAGGAGGGATGATGGATGGGAGGGCATCCTTGTGGGGAGGGGAGGTTGGAAGTACCCACTATAGAAGAGGGACAGGATCATGTAGGGAATGGACCAGGTGGGGGGTGGGATGAGTGGGAGGGAATTATAAGCAGCCTTTACAATATATCTACTATGATAATGTTTTGCATAGCTAGACATGTACAACATATACTGAATTACTTATCTCCCCAGAGGGAATGGGTGACAAGGGAGGAAGGAAATGGATCTGAAATTCGAGGTCGTAACATTAAATGTTTCAAATATATATAAATACTATTATTAATACTCTTTTGCTTATAATAGGGAGATAAGATGTGCAGGCATTGGGACACAAAGATTCACCTTCCTCTAATGGAAAAGTCGAAGGGGGTATGGGAGAAGGTATGGGAGAGAGCAGATTGGAGGAAGCGATATCCTGTGGGACTGCTATTCTGGGAGGTTGGGTAGGGGAATAACGGGGGGAAAATGATTGTAACTCAAAATCTGGCGGAAATGAATGATGTAAAACAGAAGTTAATAAAGCATTTGTTTAAAAAAAAAGTCTCAATTAAGGGGCAGCTAGGTGGCACAGTCAATAGAGCACTGGCCTTAGAGTCAAGAGGACCTGTGTTCAAATCCTGCTTAACACTTACTAGCTGTGTGACCTTGGGCAAGTCAACCCGAACTGCCCTGAGGGAAGTTCCCTGGGGAAAGCCTCCAAAAAGACCAAAAAAAAAGTCTCAATTAAGTGACTTCTGTATTTGAGGAAAAAATAATCATCCTCTCCTGAAATGCGAACAGTGAGTAAGTCAACAAGCATATATTAGGATCTTCTGTGTATTTAGGCAATGTGCTAAGCACTGGGGATACAAAAAAAGGCAAAAAATGGATCCCGGATTTTAGGAGTTCACATTCTAATGAGAGACACAACATACAAATAATAATGTATACAAAGATATATGCAGCCTAAATAGAAGGAAATATCAGAAGAAAGGCAGTAGCAGCTAGGGGAGGGGGAAGGAATTCCAGGAAACATGAAATCTGAGCTGAGTCTACAACTACTCTACAACTATCAATATGTATACTCATTTGTATACTCCAAAACTGGTATGTATACCAATAGCCTTCCATACTGTAAGAGATAGGAACGGAATCTGTAATTTTAGTAATATAGGGAATTCCTTGGTAAGGAAACTTCTACCAACAGAGAAGCATCTGATCTGAAATTTATAGTTTTAGTTGCCTAGTACACCGAGATTAAATGATTTGATGAGTCGCACACACATCTAGCATGAGTGAGAAGCAGGACTTTACTCTATATTGTTAAGTGCACCAAAATAGACTTAAAAGGATCTTTCTATCTTGTCATTATAAATTTAGCCATTTTAAAAATGAAGTAAAAATGTAAAAGAAAAAATGCTTGGTGTATGGATTGATTTTGCTAAACTACTTTTTCCCCCCTTTTTTAATCTGCTATAAGAGATGTTTAGGGGGCGGCTAGGTGGCACAGTGAGTAGAGTGCCGGCCCTGGAGTCAGAAGGACCTGAGCTCGGATCTGGCCTCAGACATATAACACACACAAACAAAAACCTAGCCGTGTGACCTTGGCCAAGTTACTTAACCCCAATTGCCCTCCAAAAAGCAAAAAAAAAAAAAAAAAGAGCTGTTTAGTGTGTGGGGAGAGCAGAGAGGGAAGTATTTGTAAACTATGGTGATATAAAAATTAAACTATTAATAAAAATAAGATATAATGTTTTTAATGGAGTAAAAGCTTTTTTGTTGTAAGATGAATGTGAAGAAAGCTCCCTTTCCCCATGTTTTTCCTATAGGTGTATCTCTCATTTCCTAAAGGCATATCATCTCATTCATCCTCAACATTTTCAGTTTTCACCTCTATCCTAGAAACTCTTAAATTTATTTTTCTTCCCCAGCTTCTTCTCTCTAGAAGTCCAAGCCGTATCTTTAATTTCTACAAAGAGATCCCATTGGTATGTCCCATTCAACATGTCCAAAGCTGAATTTCACACCTTCCCTTAATCTGATGCTCCTGCAATTTCTCTATCTCTGTTAATGGCAACACAGCCCTCTCAGTCTCCTACGTCTGCATCCTTGGCATCTTCTTTGATGCTTTCCAGTGTCTTATCTACCCCACATATCCAATTTGTTGCCAAGTTCTACTTCTATCTCTAAAATATTTCTCCCCTCTGGCTCTTCTTCACTTCCACTGCTAGTTCACTCTAGTTAATTTCTTCTCATAAGACTCTTAATAACCTCCTAATTGGTCTTTCTGTCTCCCTTTTATCCCCTTTCTAATCCACCTTTCACACTGTCTTCTGGAAAATCTGCCTAATACCATTCTATCATGTGATAGGCATTTACATGGCCAGGTTGGATGAAGCATTGGACCTGGAGTCAGAATGAACCAACTTCAAATGCAGCCTCAGATAGTTGTTAACTATGTGACACTGGGCAAATCCCTTAACCTCTCAGCTTGTAAAATGAGAATAATAGTAGCACATACCCACTAGGGTTATTTGTAAGGATCAAATGGAATAATGTTTGTAAATATTATATATTACAAATATATTATGTATAAATATATTTATATATTATTTATAGAATTTATCATATATCATTATTTATTACAAGTGTTACATATTAAATATAATATAGTATATATTAAATACATTACTAATAATATATTAAAATATTATGTGTAATATATCTTTTTGTGTATAATTTATAAATATTTAGAATTTATAAATATAAGCCTTAAAAATGCTATATCAATGCTATTCGTTATTATGATGTAGTACAACATCAGTGGCTTTCTATGACCTGTTAAATAAAGCATAAACTCCTGAGTCTGGCATTCAAGGCCCTTCTATAGTTTTTTCACTTTCACACCTTCTTTGTTTAGCCTTTGTTTAGTCTACATAAGTTTTTCTCATCCTGCCCTCTCCGATCTGCAATGCCTTTGTTCACAGTTCTGTATGTCTGAAATAAACTCTTACCAAGACCGCATTCTCTGTGGGCTGAATTCCTGCCCTTCCTTCAAGGCCTGACCTCATTAAGCCATCTGTAACACCCTTTTATTCCCCAGATGAAAATTATTTTTCCCTTTTCATATTCCTCATAGTACTTTACCTAAACCTCTCTTTTCCACTTTCAAGGGAGTGATCTCTCCATTATATCAGTCATTTGTGTCCATTCTATCATTCAGTTGTAAACTTCTTGAGAAGAAACCCCCGTGGCATATTTATCTATCTATGCATCTCTAGTGCCCAAAAGGAAGCCTTTCACATAATAGCTGTTTATTAAATGTTTGTTGAATTGAGTGTTTAAGTCGAAATGGATAAATCACCTTACCAATAATTAATATATTTCTCTGTTACTAAATATAAATATTTCAAAGAATTAGAAATGAATGTTCTGAAGTCATAGTTCCCATAATGCTTCTCACATGTCCTCCAATAGTTTTAAAAGTTCTAAAGATGCTTTAAAATGGTTTCTACTTGAATGTTTTGGATAACTTTAGTATATTTTAGACTAGCAAACTTTCATTGACTTAATTATCTGGATTAACACTTCAACTAATGAATTCTCTGCTTTGCTGAGACAATAAGCAACTTTTGTCTCAGGCTTTCCAGGAGGATCATTTCAATGTGGCTCAACATTCGTTCAAATTATCTCTGGTCTACTTTCTTAATTGTAGTTTAGGCATCTTTCCACTCAAACAAAGGGACCAGTTGTCTAGGCTGGCACACCTGGAAGGTGCATAAAGTACAAAGACCATGATTTTAAAAAGTCCTCAGAGCATTCAACAAGCAATTACTTTTGCATGTGATAGGGGACAATCAGCTTCAAACACCAGACATTCTTTGGGAAGATGAGTCCAAATTACATTTTATTATGTTGGCCTGCTTGGATGGTCTCAACTTCATCTACTTCTTATTCTGATGGAATTCCAACAGAGGTATTAGTATATTGTTTATGACATGTTTGGAGTTCTTATGCTATCAGCCTGCATTCATGAGAGAAGCTTCAAACAGTATCAGATAACAGTGAGCTACTTGGTGGATGTTGTACAGCACTGGGGATTTTATCATCTTGCTGAACCAGTGGCAGTGATTAAATTGAACTGTCTGAACAAAGCTTTTGCATGTCAGACTGTTGAATGACAAAATTAAAGAATGACACACTTCAAAGATCAAAGAGAGAAAGAGGAGAGGTAGAGGAAGAGAGAAGGAAAAGAAGAAGAAGAAGATAGACAAAAGCAGGGACAGAGGCATAAAGAGAGAGAGAAACATGGAGAAAAGGAAAGAGAGAACCAACTTTGGAAAAACATAGTTATATAATTATTTGAAGCATTGAGGAATAAAACTCAGGTATTCCTTGAAAACCCACAGAAATATTTTAGGACATCATCCTTCTGTACATTTCTCAGAACACACTATTAAAAAAACTTTTCTAATTGTTCATCTCAGAATTTTAATAGAATTTTGCTCATTTTCCCCTTTTTTTCTTAATTTTCTCTGTTGCAAGGTAAGACACCTTTTAAAAAAAAAGATCCTTGGAATTTACAGCTTTCTGATGTTTCTTGAATATTGTGATTTGCAACTCCAGAGTTTAAACTCGGACATTTCAGAATGATCACTGCCCCCAAAATGTTGTTTCACCCCAAGCCAAACAGCAAGTAAAGAAATTTTCATATGAAAATGTCAATGCAACAAAACATTACAGAAAACATATTCATAACCCAAAGAACTAAATATATCTGTAAAGGTTTATCTACTTAAATTTTTTTAAAAATCAAACTTAGTATCAAGAATATGGAATAAAAATAAATTTTATAAAATAATGTCCACTTTTGGTAGGAATTCATATGTTTCCCTATCTACTGAGACTTTTACATAAATAAATATTTCTAATTTTTCCCCTTATTTTTGTTAATAAGAACACAATTAAGTTAGTGCTATGAGGGGGAAAGGTTATTTCCTCTCAAACAAAATAAAACTGGGCAAAAGTCCAAAATAAGTAGTTTGAACTCTAATGTTGTTTCCATTATTAGGCTATCATAGGACTTCTCTAAAGGAAGGCTGAGTTAGTAACTGAATTTCTGATTTCTTTTCACTTGAGTCTATGATATGTCAACTATTAAGAAACATTTAAGCAGCTCCATTGTAATATATATTGCTTCAAAACACAGGCTTTAGGACAACGTTCTTATGAAAGTTTTCAACTTGTATTTGTTTCAATTTTAATTTGCAGAGATGCCCCAATATATCAAAGAATGCCCCTTTAAAAAATTTGAGTTCTTAATAATGTGCCTTTCTCATAACTGAGTATTTTATTTGATAGTTATATCCTTTTGTAAAGAGTAATTGTGCAATGACATCCATTAACATTCTAAAGTACAGAATGCTTTCAAATTCAAATCCACTTGAGATATACAGAAGCTGGAAAGGGAACCCCAGGGAAAGTATTTGGAAAATAAACAGCCAACCAATCCATTAGAATACTCCTCTGTGAATAACCTCTTAAGTATATATATATATATTTTACAAATTCTCATTCTTCTTTTTTGATTTAACCCACTAAATATTCAAGGCTTGCTGGGAATTGTAACTGAACTACTATGTAAAGGACCCATAACTATCAGGCTTGTATACTGAAATGACTAATGATGGGATTTCAAGTTAGTTCTTCGGACTAAAGAATTGTAAGTCTTAGAAAAAACCCCTTGTTTAGAATTCCATGCATGAAAGATCCAAAATCCCCCACTCAATACCTTCTGAGAGAAAGCAGTTGTCACATAATTTCATAAACAACTACAGAGATTTAAAACATCCTGTTTATTCAATGGTACTTTCAGAACAACTTGCTTATTAAAACACCATTGAGAGTGGTAGTCAGATATCTGGAATCAATAGAATAAATATATTTTTTAGTCAAGCATATGATTTCCTTCATAGTTTTTCTTTCTCCTGTGTTAATGTATTTTTATGTTATGGGGGAATTGGGGGAGAAGGCCTCTGAGGAAGTAAAATATATGTTACAAAATCCATGTATTACCACTCCTATGCTTTACTCATAAGTAAACCCCTCAGGACTTCACTGAGTATTTATTTACTCTTGATTTAGACACAATGTAGATGAATTTGGTTTTCAGTTTTCCTTCCCACATCAAATTAGAGGTCTATGTAAGGAGGCAGTGCTGCTAACAAGCAAACACCCCATGACTAGGAATTACAACTGGCAGAGACTTCCCCTCCAAAAAAATCTTTACAAAGCATACAGGAACCTAAAAAAGCAAAGGATTCAGGGGCGGCTAGGTGGCGTTGTGAGTAGAGCATCAGCCCTGGAGTCAGAAGGACCTGAGTTTGGATCTGAACTCAGACACTTAACGCACACACAAATAAAAACCTAGCCGTGTGACCTTGGGCAAGTTACTTAATCCCAATTGCCCTCCAAAAAGCAAAAAAAAAAAAGCAAAGGATTCTCGGATCATTCAGCATAGGAGCAAATAATTGTATTATAGTATAGTACAAAAAGCTAATGTTCAAAATGACAATCCTGAGTTGTCAGGAAAAGGTTAAATTATGCTTAGTTCAGGCAGCCAGATATTTGATGTAATGTATTAGAGGGAAGCTCATCATAAAACAGATAATAATTCTCCAAAGGCACATTACGATTGAGGGTTGTGTTCCAGACCAAGGACTCAGCATCAAATAAATTATAGATACGAATGTTAGAAACACAAAGACGTACCAATTATACTTCAGTAAGAATACTCTCTCCATCAGTGCAACCCATTCCATCCATCCCCAGCTAGTCATTCTACGTGACTGTCATCTATGGCCTCCCAGTTCCTCCACTGAGTTCCACCCAGTGTGTAGTCACTGTCCTTTACATTTGTTACCATTGTGTGGCTATCAATGGAACTCTCTGTCCTGACACTGAGGTCACTGCATGATCAACCGACCTTCTTGTCCAGCCATACATCTCCTCAATCATATCCTTTTCACCTTTTGTGCACTTTTTGTGCACAATTCCTGGTTGGCAATAGGTTATAACCTACCCATTCCCACCAAACTCCTCTCCATTCCCTGTTGGGTAATGTCCAAAATCATTGTTTGGGCATCTAGGTGGCACAGTGAATAGAGTACCAACCCTGAGCTCAAATTCGACCTCAGACACTTGACACACTTGCTATCTGTGTGACCTTGGAGAAGTCACTTAACCACAATTGCCTTCCTTCCCCCCTCCAAAAACAAAGCAAAATAAAACAAAAAACAAAATCATTGCCAACAAGAATTTACTTTGGGGGAATGATTTGGATGAATGAATGAATGAATGAAAGAATGAAGAAATGAAAAGGGGAAGGGAATACACATTTAGATAGCACCTAGTATGTGCCAGGCACTGTGTTAATAACTTTACACATTTTATCTCAATTGATCTTCACACCAACCCTGTGAAGTGCATGATGTTATGATGCCCATTTTACAATAGAGGAAACTGAGGCAAACACAGGTTAAGTGATTTGCCCAGGGTCACACAGCTAGGAAGTATATGAGGTGTTCCCCACCCCTGCAGCATAATAAGCTGGAGATAAGAACACGATGGAGACTATTAGCTCCTCTCATGCTGGCTTCTTCCCAAAGTTTTTTCTTTCAGAACTTGAAACGAGGTTTGTAGCCATCTTCTCTTGCAAAGATACAAACCCAAAGCACCCCAAGTCTGAAGAGACCCCACAACCAAAAGGGAATTTAAAAATCTCCCTCTCTCCTGCCCTGCTGCCCCTCAAATAGGCACAGGTAACTGATTGCAGCCAATGAGGAGAGCATCCCATACCAATGGGCTTTGGGGCTGGGGTTATATCCATTTTACAGATGAGGAACCTGAGACTCTGAGTGGTTAAATGAACCAAGTCTCATGTGCAACCCTTGTCCATTCAAACAGGTTGCATGAAAGCAGCAGCTGCCATGTCTAAATACCCAAAGGCCTCACTATGGGCTTTAATATTTAGGAAGATGCCTATGAATCTTTTTAATATGGTCCTTTTGTTCTTTACTTTGCATTTTCCTCCTACTCATAAAAATGACAGGATGTATGTGGAAGAAGAAAAGTTACTCCTTGCTCTTTTCTGTAATAAGCAGGGAAGTAATACATTTTTAGAAAGATTCCCACCTAAAATGGTATAAATAAAATGTGCATACTGTATGTTCAGGCAGTTACTCTTTGGGAATTTCAAAAATTAATTTCTGTACGACTGCTATTTGTCCACCATGTTGGTCAGTTTCTACTGCTATTACCCTAGTTTCCTCTTTCTCTCCCCTTTCTTTACTTCTTCTAGCTTCCATAATCTCTAGTTCCATTAGTATCACTCTGGAGACTTGGAACTATATTTCCCATCATCCTCAGGAGAAAGAAAAATCTGTTCTACTTCAGAAAGCTGTTACATTCATATTAATGGTTTTATGGGTATATATACACACATACACACATATGAACATATATACATATGTTTCTCATTAAATTATAAGTGGATTTTCAAATGTCTTATACTTCTTTTTATATGTATACCATGCAGTAAATATAATATGTGTTCAGTGTATTTGGTCTTTACTTATACTTACAATATCTAGACCAAGTACTCATTACCTCAAGCCTGGGTAACTTCAATAGCCTAGTAGCTAACTTCTCACACTAAATTCTCCCTAATTTCTCTGGAGAACACTACCTCACAAATCTTCCCAATACACTGTTTTTAGTATATCATTCCCTTTACTTAAGCTTAAACTGCTCTTTCTTGAAACCTTCCAAATCTACTAAGTTGCTGACCTGCGTTGGTGGATGAAATTTCCAAACCAGTGGATCTCCACTCTGGAGAAATCAAAGGTCCAGATTTTTTTAAATTTCTTTTGATTCTTTTTTTCATGTAGATTATCATGGACATGTGCAATAATCTACTTGTGCCCACCCTACTTTTCTCCTCTGACTTCTGAGTCAATAGACTTTGACTCTTTAGGAATTGTTCACTTTCAAGATTTGCATCCAAATAGTATCTAGTAAAACAATGTTTTTTTTAAATGGGCTTTTGTATTGGGAAACAGCTTGGAATGATTAAAGATACTGCAGCTTCCCAAAAGTCAGTCTGCTTTCTTCTTCCTGTTCATTCTGGGCCTGGTCCA
This sequence comes from Gymnobelideus leadbeateri, assembly GCA_011680675.1. NCBI lineage: Eukaryota > Metazoa > Chordata > Mammalia > Diprotodontia > Petauridae > Gymnobelideus > Gymnobelideus leadbeateri. The sequence continues at coordinate 664,689 of WOXC01011372.1, forward strand.
TTTTCTTTTCTTTTCTTTTTTTTTTTTTTTTGGAGGGGTAAGGCAGGGCAATTGGGGTTAAGTGACTTGTCCAAGGTCACACAGCTATTAATTGTTAAGTGTCTGAGGTCGGATTTGAACTCATGTCCTCTTGACTCCAGGGCTGGTGCTCTATTCACTGTGCTACCTAGCTGCCCCTCTGGTTCATTTTTGATTTGGCATCTGTCCCAAATCCTATTCCTGACAAACTAACTCAGCCAATCAGATTCACAAGTGGATATTCCTGTGTTAACCTGAACAACAGGTATCTTTTATCTGTGTGGTTTTTAAAACTGTGGATTGTTATTTCTTTTGAATCGTGATGCATCTGACTGAGAAGATCCCATAATGTTCTTGAGCTTTCTGCAGTCAACACAATGACATCTACCATCAGGATCATCTGTAGGATTTCACTCTGTCAAGGGAATCTTTCTTCTATATTGAGTCCTTTGCAGCTCCCCCTCAATGACAATGGTAGTAGCTTTGATGAGCAAACATTGTCCTGTTTTATACTTCACTAGAATTAATAACAGAGGATTGTTGAACAGTTATCTTTTGGATTGCATGTATTAAAGAATCTTATACAGTCTTAATATCTATGTAAGATTCCTCTTGGAAATAAGTTGTTAAGGATGCACTTTGCTCTGTTGAATCAGATGCTTTTTTACTTTCTTTTAACATTATAAAATTAACATATATCAACAAACATGAATATTTCAATATACAAAGAATGGAAAATGCAGTTTTGTATAAAACTGTGAGTTTCTACTATTTACTGTTGTTTAAAGTGTACAGTAAATTTAACATGATAGGAACAAAGTTGCCCTATGTGTCCCCTTCTGAATTTTCTGCAACTCTTTTCTTTGAAGTTTTAATGTTCCATCAATGTTTTTCTTTTTTTATTTCTTTTTGTACATCACTAGACTACCCGTCCACTTCTCCCAATAATTCTCCTCTCCCCTCCAAAACAAAAGTAAAACAAACTCAAACATTGGTAATGGCTTAAAATGTATGTCTCACTCTGCAACTCTGGTCCATCATCTTTCTGCCATGAAAAGGTAAGTATGCTTCATCAGCAGTCTTCTGGAGTCATTATTGGTCATTTTCATTGACTAGATCCTTAATTCTTTCAGTTATTTTTCTTTACATTGTTGCAATCATTGTATATATATATATATATTTTTTTTTTCTCTTTGTTCCATTCACTTCATTGGGCATCAGTTCATAAAAGTCTTCCAAGGTTTCTCTGAATTCATCCTTTCTGTCATTTCTTTTAGTGATATAATATTCTATTATATTCATATGCATTAATTTATTCAGGCATTCCTCCAATTGACAGGTACCCTCTTTATTTCCAGTTCTTTCCTATTTCTTTTTAATCAGCAAACAAAAACAGCAGGATCTTGAATTCTTTACACTTTTCAATCAACTGGGAGATTATAAAAATGTGGTCTACTATAGAAAATTGTTAAAGTCTGCCTGTTTCTTTTTCATATTTTCATCAAGGATACCCTCAATTCATACATAGATCATTCTCACAAAGAAGTAAATTAGTTATTGATGTCATTCTATACACATGCCACACTAATTTCCACCTCCCAGCCTTTGTTCATGTTTTTTTGTTTTGTTTTGTTATGGAATTGTGGAAAGAGCATGGAATTTTCAGTCAGAAATCCTGGGTTTAAATTCTGCCTCTCCCACTTACTAACTAGGTGACATTTAGCCTCTCTGACCCTCAATCTCTCATCTTTAAATTGATGGTATTGGAATAGATGTACCCTGAGGTCTATTCAAGATTTAAGTCTATGATACAATGATCTTTCCCATTTAATCCCTTCTCCTTTGTAGCTAATCAAATCCTACTTATCCTTTTGAGCTCAAGCACCATCTCCCCAGTGACAGCTGTTTTCCCTTCTCTGAACTCCTACTGCACTTACAGTAAGTACCATATGCTGACACTTACAGTAAGTATTGTGCATTTCTACAACTTAATTGTTCATGCATTGTTTTGTCTCCTCAACTAAATTAAAAGATCTTTGAAAACATGGACTATATTTATACTTCTTTTGTAACTTCCCAAAATGTTAGCATATACTATCATTCTTAGCACCTGTGATAAGATTAATATTTACTAGTGTTTCTGTGGCTCAGCTTCTTTCCTTCCCACCCACAACAGAGGCCCAGTCCCTTCCCCTTCCCCTCCTTCAACAGCTTTACCTAAAAGGAGACAAACCTGATTGGCCCAGGCTTCCCCACAACTAAAGGAATAAAGTGTCCCAGCCATGGGCAGTTGGAGCCCTTCCACCTTGGTGGATTTTTGAAGACTACAGAAGTCACCTTGTTCTTCACCATATCTTGACCTGATAACCAGACATGTTTCCATATGGAGACTAGGGAAACCTCATCCATAGAAGCTAAAAGTCATTATATCTTTGTTGCATATTCTTGCTGTGTTAGGACAAATTCAGACATTTTCTTTGAAGTTTTTAATGCTTCATCAATGTTTTTTCTTTCTCTTTTTACATCACTAGACATCCACTCCTCCCAATAATTCTCCTCTCCCCTCCAAAATAAAAGTAAAACAAATTCAAACATTGGCTGTGACTTAAAATGTATGTCTTATTCTACAGCCCTGATTCATCTTTCTGCCATGAGGTGGTAAGCATGCTTCATCATCAGTCTTCTGGAGTCCTTACTGGTTATTTTCATTGACCAGATCCTTAATTCTCTCAAAGTTATTTTCCTTTACATTGTTGTAGTCATTGTGTTTTTTTCTCTTTGTTCCATTCACTTCATTGGGCATCAGTTCATACAAGTCTTTCCAGGTTTCTCTGAATTCATCCTTTCTGTCATTTCTTAGAGTGAGATAAGTAGTGGTCCTTCATTTTCAAAGAGGACCAGTGACATCAAGCGTTAACATCCTACCTCATAAGTGAATTGTGTTTAAGTGAGGAAGAGTTGCACACAGTCATCAACCTCACTCTCTCTTATAGAGTCATCCAAGTCCAGTGGCACATCAAAAGTCAAGACGACTGAAGACAGGCCAGGATGCACTGGATGAGTTTGGCATCTTTAATGTCTGACCAAGCTCTAAGTGTTCCACAGTACTGTGTCAGGGCATGGTAAACCTCCTTTTGTTAACTGTTCAATAACTCCCGATTACCTCATTTAGTCCTAATATTGCACCTGAACTATTAGAGTGCTAGCATTAGCGCATCCTCTCACAGAATCCAATGCAGTATTTTATAAATAGCAGGTGCTAAATAAATGTATGGTGAATGAATAAATAATAGACCTTCATTAAATACTTTATTTATAATAATAAATAATATTAACTTAAGAGTAAAAGCATATAAATAGGAAGATTTGTATATTCTAATAACCTCCAATTTATGAAATGGGTTTTCAGGGCCAAAGAACTCATCTCCAACTGTCCAGTCAGTTATAGTGTCAACAGTCATCTAGTTGATCCCTAGAAGATAGGCAGTCTATTGCCAGGACCATGATAAAAGTCTTTCCAGCATGGAAGAACTAACCAGATCTGTCACTCTATTGTTATGGGTTTTAAGAACCCCAGCTCACTTACAGATTAGGATTAAGCATCAAAGTATTGAAGCTGAACAGAGGGATATCCTTTCCAAATATCAATTCAAGGGATAGGAAGGGAAGTATTATTATTATTAATCAATTTATCATTAAATAAAAGCATTTAATTCAATTAGGTACACAAAGGACAGTTCCCTCATTTCCTACTAATTGGCTGCTTTATAAGTCTCTGTCTGATTGAAGAAGTGACTTCCCACTCCAACCTATGACTTTTGTGCTCTTGTTAAACTTCCTTTGCCGAAAAGCAAGAGAAAAAATACCACTACGGATGTAAGTCTTGCCCAAACTGACCTAGCAAACTTTGGGTAGTGGGAAATGGATATAGCCTCTTCTAGAGGGAGTAAGAATAACTTGAATCTTAGCAGACTTCTGAGATTTTTAGAGGTTTTTGCTCATCTCCTGAGGCAAGGAAATAGCATGAATTTTGCTATTTGCCCTTTCAGCTTTGACCTCTCATAGTCTCCCTTGGAAGAGTGGATATGAAGAACTAGTTGCACTATTGCTCCATATGTTGGAGGAAAACTCCACCATACCCCTCCTCTCAATGTATTCTCTCTTTCTGTTTCTCTTGCTCTACTTTTAGGCTCATCCCAATCCCAAACTATATTATATCTCTTTGCCTCAGAAAAAAACCCCACAAAATCCCAATAATCTATCCATATTGAACCCATTCTCATCATACTCATAAGGAAAATTAGACATAGTAAAAATAATTTTTCAAAACTAATCATAACCATTTTTTCAAGAGGGGAGCTTGAAAAGATCAATCTCAAAGACAGTTTCAAGTACTTCAATAACATCAATATGTATGAAAAGAATTAGAAATAGCTGATGGTCTTGTAAAATCATGCATGCTCTTTCTTAATTAGGCAACAATTTATGTGTATCATAGGCTGATATTTTACATAACCCCTAAATACATAGATTGATAATATTTTGGTGAACAACTTCCATTACTCCAGGGCAAATTTAGATGAATGAACATCTAGTAGGTAATGAGTGATGTATGTACATAAATCAAATCAGGAAAGATTCTATTCATTTTAACTGCAGCTTGCATTATTAGTGATTATTAGCAATATGATAATACAGATACAGAAGTTTCTTCTAAGGGGCATTTAATACTTAATTGTCTATGTATGTTTTAGAGGGGTTCAGGGTTTTGCAAGCCCTAGAGCTTAGGGCTATTAAGCTATATTATGGGTTAAATAGGCTTTGGGGATGCAATTGGTAACATAAAAATGATTTAGAAAATGCATTTCTGCTCTCCAAAACCTGACTTAAGGTAATATTTTCAGGCAAAGATTGTTGTTTTAAAGTTAGGGCATGTCTGTATTAACCCTTTTCAAATAGCTTCACAAGTCAGATGTTTTCAAATCAGACTTCTTGTTAACAAAATAGATGCACAGAGCATCCCAACTGGGGAAATCCCACCATAGGTCTCTATAGAGAGTTGATCAGTATGGACCCCTGTCCAGAATGAAAAAACATGGGAAGCATAACTTTATGTTGCAGCAACGAAAATCCTAGAATAGAGCAAAGCGAATGGAGAAAAGGGAATGAGAATCTAGAGGAATGTTTGTTTACCTTCTCTGTGTCATTCAATTGTTATGATGACTGGTGGTTGGTGAGTAACATGAAATATCTACCCTTACTCTCTAGGGACCTCACTCCTTTCACCTAGACATTTTGACACTTACTCTCTAGGTTGGTTTAAGTTAATCATTCCAAACTACCCTCATTCTGGAAGGTCCAGGTTCCCAGAAAAAGAACCACAGCAAGGTTATACTAAAATGTATTCATGATCCTAAGGGCAAGGTGTAGAGCAAGAATACACTTTTCCCAGTCACTCCCCTAGCCCTTGAACCCCACCTATGCTTTTCCTTTTTACACAACCAGTCATTCACAATAGTAATACTTTTAGATCTTAAAAAATAACCATTTACTTAACAATAAAAGAAAAGAAATGAGTATTTCTTGTCTGTTAGAAAAAGTACACAAATAATAAAATATACTAAAATCCATATAAATCCATATATAAACTTGAATCACACTCTCCCAGTAAAGCATTTAGTATCTTGAAGGGAGGAGGGATGGAACAGAAGAAGAGTAGTTATAAACTGTGAAAGAAACACATTAGGACAGAAAACTCATGTACTTAGCAATTCCTAGCTCAGGACTGCAGGCTTTGATGTCATTGGTTCATTCAGAAACATCTCCTGTCCCATAACACTCTTTCTCTGAGTACTACTTGGTAATGTGTTGATCCACACCATGCTTCAGCAAAGCGAATTCATTCCTCTTCTCAACTGAAATATAACATTTATAAACTCAACTCATAATCACCCTCAAAGGGGCATTTAGAAAGTGTTACCTCTTAATATGAATCATATTTCCTTTTAAACCAGGGAACTGCAAAGCTCATCAGATGGTCATATCTGGATTATATAGACCAGACCAGTTATGTTTATATTAACAGTTATGTTTATATTAGCCCAGATACTATATGGTTAATCAGAACAAGGTTCACAGTTCAAGCTGATTTTTCAAGTCAGGCACACAAACCTAGCCAGCTTGCCAGGACACAAACCAGCTTCAAAACCTGTCTTTCCTCTGTTTTTCCTTCTCAGATAAGAGGTAGGAACAGGGAATAGACACTTATGAGAAACTTCATCTCTCTCCAACTCTAGGTGGTGAAAATAGGCAGCAGCTATCACTGAAGCTGTTGACTGATAATATCAATTCTTTGTCCCACCAATCAGGAATCATTTAGCTGAAGCCGAGCCTACTGTTAGCTAGGAGTATATGGAGTGTTCAAGAAGGACTAGCACCTCTGGTATGAGGGCTTGCCAAGCTCTTTTGTGGTTGTTAATCTGTCTTTGGTATTTACCTGTCACCCAACTCTCACCTGTGGCTACAAGAAGTTGTTAGTATGATCCGAAGCCACACCTTCTTTGCAGATAGGCTAAACCAGGTTAAGGGTAACTGCCAGGCCTCAAACCAGTCAGTGAACTAGGGGGATGTCTATCCCAAGCATTCGAAGACTTCTCCCAGAGAATGGGTGGATGAAAACAATTTGTTCCAATGGCCATGAAGGCAGTGGAAGCAGGCATACCAAGGTCATCTACTACTGCCAATCATCCTGATTTTTGTCTTGCCATTATATTTCAATGACTCAGAAAGAGAGTGAGGTTGATGACTTTGTGCAATTTGGTCTCACTTGTATCCAATTCATGCATAAGTCAAGACATCACCCCTGATGTCATTGATCCTCCTCAGAATGAAAGAACAACAATTAGCTAACTGCTTCTAACTGATAAGAATTTAGGCAGCTTTCTTGTGTGTCTTCAATTCTTCAGCTTCCTATATTAGATTTCCTCTCCCTTCAATAGCTTAAATGAAAGATTCCTGACTCTCAAGAATCAATTAAAACATAACATTGCTTCTTAAATTTCCTCTATGAATTTAATAGTCCCTTTTTAACCATGCCTTGGTAACCAAATGTTGATATTAGTTTTCATGTTCTAGTTTTACCTTCTTTAGTCATGAAAGTTATATTTAAATGAACTGAGGTATCATTATCCCCTGCATCCGTAAAGTCTTCAGCACAGTACTTCAACCCATTTTTGTCCTTGAACTGTATTTTTGGTACTTTTATTTTTCCATTTTTAAGAAATAAAAGTTTCTTAGCCCTTTTAAAGTCATTAAACTATTCATATACAAACAATGCATCATTCTACATCATTCAAGAAGATTTGAGTCTTCACATTTATGCCACAGTCCATTTTCTGTCTAAAGCTGCTAAAATCTAACCTGAAAGCTGTAAATTCTTCATGTACATAATTTAACCTTTTTAAAAATTAAACCTAAGGTCTTTTCCTACCACCTTTAGAAACCAAAATGTCCATTTATATTGGTCTCTTATATCTTTCACAGCAGCAACATTTCACATCCTTTAACAGTTGATAAACATCTTTCACTTCAAGTAAATTTATTTTTATGTCTTACCACCAATCTGATGAATATGAATATAAAGGGTATACCTTACCAGATAAACTGAAACTATGACTTCTCACTTCTTAACACCCCAAAACATTTGGTGAAGTGCTATACACACAGTAGACACTCAATTACAGCTCATTGACTAACCGGCCTATCTTTTATACTACCAATTAATACCAGTTGGGTATCAATCATGAATAAGAAGGCATGGAAACTTGATAGCAGCAGGAAAGCTGGGAACCATGGATTAGCAAGCAAATCCCCTAATCCTCTCCCCTGCTAAAATAGACATCTGTGAAACTCATCTGTGGCATTAGGCAGAGAGAAATGATGAAGGCTAAGCAGTGGTAGAGTGTTGGCTATCTAAATCCTCCCCCCACACATTCCCACTTCCCAAATAGCCCAGGAATAGCTCTGGGTCATTTGACTTATTAGAATTAGAGATAAGCACAACTACTACAATCCATTTAGGGAAACCAGAGTTGAAATGTTAAGTGCCACTAACAAAGGCCATTTTCAAGCTTAATAGAAGTGAGGAATTAATTCTTCACTTTTAAATTCTGGCAATCAGATGGAATGAAGCAATCTTGTAGATTTCATGTCAAGATTAAGGACCCTGTCTACATACAATAACCAAATTTGTCACATAATGGTCCAGTGAAGTTTTGGGGGTTTTTTGTTTTTTGGCTGTCTTCATGATCACACAATCATTAACCATATTGCCTATGCAATGATGTGATTCAGTTACAAAGAAGACTAAAGTAACCTGCTCAACTTTGCCAAATCCTTTTCATTTTATTTATTATAGCACTTCCAAGTTATTTAGTCTCCCTGGTGAGAGTTCACAAGGAAACAATTTACTGAGGACATGCTAGCTGTCTTCAAAAGTATTTGAAGTCTTGTCATATGGAAGAGAAATTAGACTTGTTCTACTCATCCCAGAGGACAGAATCAGCAGCAAGGGGAAGAAGCTACAGAAAAAAAATAGATTCAGTGAAAGAAAATAAAAAGCCTCCCTAATAACTAGCACCATCCAAGAAGAGAATAGGATCCCTCAAGATCCCTCATCACTGGAAGTTAAGAGAAAGCTCAATGACTGCGTGTCAGGGATTCCCTAGAAGAAATTTCTGCTCAGATGTGGATTAAAATGGATGGCTCCTGATGACTTCCAGCTCTGAGAATCTGTGATAGTTCAAGATAGCCAGACTCTTTTAAATCTTTCCTTAAAGTTTTCAAAAGTTGAACATATTGACCATAGTATAACATCCACTGAGAGTAACATCATGGATACTATGCTTGGCACAACGTAAGTACTTAATAAATACTTGCTGAATAAATGATGTCAATAGATATTACAGTATTCACTATACTATTGTGGTAGATGAGCATTATTCACCATAATACTATAATGAACATTATAATATTCACTACATAGAGAATATTGTAATACTAGCAATATGACTATGAACTAACATATTGTAATATTCACTATACAGTGGATAACACTAATACACTATAGTAGATATGCTATAGTGTATTCATTTATAGCAACCTTTTTAATATAGAATATTGTTTTGTTTTTACAAATCCTAGAAGCTTTCAAATAACTCCTTTGCAGAAACTTATATTTAGCTTCCAGTTATAATGAATGTTATTTCTCCATGCTTTTTTCCTTAAGGAGATTTGCTCTACCATTTTTGTCTAAAAGGAATGGCATGCTTGGGCAGATTTTGGCATATGACTATATATTGAGATTTCTTCTGACAGGAGGGTCCAGATACAATTTCTCTGATTTATCACAATAAGGAAAACAATATCCCAATGCTATCAATAACCTATAATTATATTGGAGCTGGTAGTGGAACATGATTAATAATTCTAAAAGATCTATAGAAACTATTCTATTTATACTCCTGTTATGATTTAAGATTTAAAATATATCAAATGCTATTATGTCTTGATTTGTTCTATCCTTTAGCTTCTTTTTTTCCTAAATCAAACCTAGGTGAGAAAGGGCAGAAGAATGTATAAAAGGTAGTTTTCCTTGCCTATTTGAAAAAAATGTCTATGTGAAAGAGAAGAAAAGGGAAGGAGGGTAAGGATAAAGGGAACTGAAAGCAGAAAAAAGAGTTGATCAGTATACTTTTCTCCTATTTATGCACTGATCATGAGGCAACAAAAAGCTATGAATCTATATTTAATTAATATTTATACAAAGCATCAGGAGATGTGGAAACCATCTTTCTGATGAAATGAAAACCCAAAAGTCCTCAACACTGTTGGTCATTAAAGAGTCAACCATGAACATGATAAATGTTGGAGAAGAAGTGGGAAAACTGGAACATTAATGCATTGTTGGTGGAGTTTTGAATTAATTCAACCATTCTGGAGAATAATTTGGACCTATGCCCAAAGGGCTATAAAACCGTGCATACGGGGCGGCTAGGTGGCGCAGTGAATAGAGCGCCGGCCCTGGAATCAGAAGGACCTGAGTTCGGAGCCGGCCTCTGACACTTAATCCGCACAAACAAAAACCTAGCCATGTAACCTTGGGCAAGTTACTTAACCCCAATTGCCCTAAAGGGGCGGCTAGGTGGCGCAGTGAGTAAGAGCACCGGCCTCGGAGTTTGGATGACCCGAGATCAGATCCGGCCTCAGAAAATGAGCACCCACGCATAAATCAAATGACTAGCCCTGTAACCTTGAGCAAGTTACTTAACCCCAATTGCTTTAAAAAAAAAAAATTAAAAAAAAAAACAAAACCGTGCATACCCTTTGATCCAGCAATACTACTGCTAGGTCTGTATCACAAAGAGTTCACAAAAAAGAGAAAAGGACCCAAATGTATAAAAATATTTATAGCATCTCTTTTTGTGGTGGCAAAGAATCAGAAACTGAGGGGTTGTCCATCAATTGGGGAATGGTTGAACAAGTTGTATATGAATGTAATGGAATATTATTGTTCCATAAGAAATGGTGAGCAAGTGGATTTCAGAAAAACCTGCAAAGACTTGCATGAACTGATGCTGAGTGAAGTGAGCAGAACCAGGAGAACACTGTACACAGTAACAGGAACATTGTGCAATGACTGACTTTGTTAGACTTATCTCTTCCCAGTAATGCACTGATCTAAGACAATTTCAAAAGACGCATAATAGAAAATGCTGTCCACATCCAGAGAAAGAACTATGGAGTCTGAATACAAATTAAAGCATACAGTTTTCTCTTTCTTTTGTTGTTTCTTTTCTTTCTCATGGTTTTCCCCTTTTGTTCTGATTCTTCTTTCACAATATGACTAAAGTGGAAATGTGTTTAATATAATCATATATATATGATTGCATGCCATCTAGGGGAGGTGGGAGTAGAGAGAGGAGGAAAATTTAAAATTCAAAATCTTATAAAAGTGAATGTTGAAAACACAAAATAAGTAATTTTTTAAAGAGTCAACCATGGCACTTTTTTATGGCAACACTATGCTAACACTAGTCTTTTGGCCAAATTCCAAGTCAAGCAATTATATTATGCCTATCTACAGTCTTTCAAATGTCATTCTTCTTACTTTCTTCCTGGAAACACAATATAATGATTCTGAGAGTGCCTCATTCTATTCCAAAAGTCAGTGAACCATTGTTTCTCCTCTCCTGCTATCAGAGCTTACTAGGGTTTAATGAACTAATATTTATAAAGCAATTATATATAAGGCAAAACAACATTTATAATTTGGCTATCCACTAACATTCAATAATTATTAAAACCAGCAACATTGTTAAATAGGATGAATTAAACCTCATAGGCCTTTAAAATTTTCAATATCTGGAATCGTATTAATTAGCTGTTGACAGATTTGAGATCCATTAAAGAATTACATACTTCTCAGCCCAGAATTTAAATCCAACTTGATAAAAAGGTATAACCAATTTGAGAACATTTTGCTATTGAAATACCAAGATTTCTACTATAGTAATTGAAACTGGAATTCATCATAATGTAGCAAATCACTTGAGCTTTTATAGGGAGGGAGGGTGAATTTCTCTGATGAACAGCCAGAGCCTGGACCTAAAGGCTGGGATGATATGTTCTAATTTTGTGTGAGATGAATGAGTATGTCCGGTGCCACATTCCATGTAAAGCAGAACATAGAGTTTTACAAGCAGGCAGAAACAAAGAAATGATAATAATCTGCAAGGAAATTTTCATAGATTAGAATTTCAGGACTGGACTGAAGTAACACAAGTTGAAATTATAGCTCCTTGCTAAAACGCAAAAAAAAAAAAATTAAAATAGTAACTGAATGACTTTTAAAGAACTCCACATATAGTCTCCTATAATCATGTAACTTCTCCTACCAAAGAAGAATTTTCAGATGTTCATTTTAAATTCCTATCAAAGGCACTATTTTGATTTAAAAACAAAAACAAAAATGATGCAGGTCCTTCACGTGCAGTGATGCTGTATGGGAAGTCTTTAGGGAGAGATAAGTATGTGTGAATATTTCATAAGGTAAAAAGGGCCCAAATCAGCATCAATATATTAATCAATAATGGACAAAGACTAGTACTGTGAGGACCCTAAGGGCAACTAAGTGGGAGCTCAGTTTTATAAAAAGAAGAAAGACTTATTCAGTGTGAATACAGTGCTCAAACGAAAAGAAAAACTAACATTTTGTGAGCTGAGGAAGCTTAGCATACCACTCTCCCAACCCCCAAATCTGTAGATTTCTTTTTTTTTCAAACAAAACTATTCATAACACAGAGAATAAATAGCATCAGAAAATACAGACCATTGAGAGTTACTAAACAGTGTGTGAAGATACCACTTGGAATCACATTTGGTTTGGAAAAAAAAAACCAAAGCTATGAACATCACTTTTGATTACTAGGCTCTACAAATAGAGAAAAATCACTGGGTACCTTTATATAGCTAATCACAGAATTGGGAAAACTTGTATATGAATCTAAGGAATAAAAAAATTATACAAGTACTGCTCATTCATTAATTCATTCAATAACCTCTGCCTAAGAGTCAGCTATGTGCCAGACACTATGCTAAGTACCAAGGACACAGAGACAAGAACTAAGCAGTCCCTGCCCTCAAGGAGCTTACACTGTATGTGCTGACTTCACCCATGTCTGCATAATGTCAGTGGAAGATGTAAATCCTAGGTCTCCCTTGATTCCAAGCTAGGCTGGTCCTCAGACAATAGACAGTGTTAGCCTGGGAATAACTCTCGAATCCCACCAGTTCCTTACAAGTCCTTGTAGCATGGTAGAACATTCCAGAGGTTGTTTCACTGGTATAAGCTTCACGCCCTAGTGAAGACTCATAATAAATAACAGCTCTTATGTCTGTATCTCTTGAAGGTTAACAAAGTGCTTTCCACACAGCATCCTGGAAGAAAGGAAGATTGTTGTCACTGTACAGCCATTTTTCAGTCTTGTCCAACTCTCTATTACCCCATCTGGGATTTTCTTTGCAAAGATACTGGAGTGGTTTGCCATTTCCTTCCCCAACTTATTTTACAGATAAAGAAACTGAAACAAATAGGGTTAAATGACTTGCCCAGAGCCACACAGCTAGTATCTGAAACCGGATTTGAACTCATGAAGAAGAGTCTTCCTGATTCTAGGTCCAGGTAGAATGTCTCTTTTTCATAATTGAGGAAACCTGGAGAAGAAAAGTTAGATCTGCAAAGGTTATATATACAAGAAGGAGCATTGAAAGATGAAGTTTTGAAACTGAGAGGTTCATCTAAGATCTTGAACTTGGAGATTCCCTTTTCTGACTGCTACCTCCTATCTGTCTGCTTTTCCCAATTTGATCTGTACCTATCCTTTCCGTCCATTAGGCCTGTCATTATTTTTCATCTGCTTCCTTGACAATCATGGTTAGTCATTTAAATAATGCCTTAATTAACATACTAGAATCTCACATCCATTTGACCTTTAATTATTCTGCCTTGCCAGTATCCAACACTAAGTAACCTCTAATATTCACTTTCTGTGTTCCAGGCCTTAGGCTGCCAAATATTACTAAAAAAAAAAGTCATAACATTGAGTTTGGGTTCACTATGAATTCATGTTACCTAATCTCAGCGAATCTCTCAGTGCTACTTTGAAATTTATTGTGGTATAACAGAAAGAGTCCTTGATTTGGAGTCAGAGGATTTCAGTTCAGATCTCTGCTCTGTCATTCACTGTTTGTAAGTCCTTGGGCAAGTCACTTAATCTCTCTCTACCCATTAAAGAAGGGGATTCAACTAGATGACCTTTCATTTTCCTTCAAACTCTAAATGCATGATTTCTATCTCATTTTCCATTTCGAGTATAACAGGGTTCTGACACTTGCCTAGATCACTTAAGAAGGGTTAGCCACATGTGAGATGTCAGGGACCTACTGCAGATAATCTGTGGCCCCTCTCCTCTAATTCTCTGTCTCTCCCCTTCTCCTGACCTCTCTCTCTCTCTCTCTCTCTCTCTCTCTCTCTCTCTCTCTCTCTCTCTCTCAAACGTGTCTGTCTCTTTCTCCATCTGTCTCTTTGTCTCTGTCTCTCTGTGTCTCTGTCTCTCTTCCTCCCTCCCTTTCTTTCTCACCTCCTCTCCCTGCCTCTCTGTCTCTTTCTTTTCTATCTGTCTCTCTCTCCATTTCTTTTTCTGACTCTCCATGTCTCTTTCTGACTTTCTCTCTGTCTCTGTCTCTCCCCATTTCCAGTAGGGTTCACTTGTTCCTTCATTTCTGGGTGCAAGTAGTAAGTCCCTGGGCCCCAGAATTCAAACCATAATGACCTTGGAGACAGCATTCCAGAACAGATGTTGCTGCCATCCCAGCAGGAAATCCCTGAGAAGTCAAAGGATTGAAGCCCAGAAGGTTTTTGGTCTTGGAACTTTGTGAAACTATACTATCTAGGTACTGAGCTAAGCTATAAACATGATTCCCCTTCCTCTCCAGAGACTGAAGTGGTGAAGGAAATTATGCCCCTATGTATTAGAGTGATGTTTGTATATTTGTTCTTATTATACCTTTGAAGCAAATATTTCTTTGTAAAGACTGACTTTATTTAAATGGAACTAGGGTGTAGGGTACCCATAAAATTGAGGGAAAACCACTGATGGATGCTTGAGACAGTGGCAGAGAGTCTAGACTCTAGGCACCCCCAAACCCCTTAAAGGTATGGGAGAACCCTGGAGGAGGGGTAAAATGTAACATAAATGGCCTTCAGGCAATAGGGGCCAGGGTAGTCACTGTTACAAAAGTTATTCTATAATTTTTCCATTTTTTTTCTCAAGCTTCTAAACTAATTCCCTTTATTTTAGATGCAGTCTACTAGTGCTTTTTTCTCTGAGACTACCTTCTACCTATATTCCATATACTTTGTACATGCCTAGTTATTTATATGTTATCTTCCTCATTAGAATGGGAACTGTCTTGAGATGAGAGACTGTTTTTGCATTTCTTTGTATATCAGAACCTAGTACTGTGCCTGAAACGACAGGTGGCTATTTGTCCTTGGTTCTCAAAGAGGAGCATGACATCAGTGCCTGACTGATAGGAAGTACTTAGTAAATGCTCAATAATGACCAAATGACTGGGTGACCTCATCCCTCTCTTGCTTGATATCAAAAGCCTACAATGTTGAGTTCTCTCAAATTCCTTCCTTTCCACCTCATTTTCCCCCTGCCTCTTCAACCATCTTCTGTTCAATGAATCATTTCTCTGAAGAAAAATGCCCTTATTCCTTACTAAGACTAACCCTTTGAGATCTGTGTTATGCATACCTCCAGAGTGGTTGGTCCATCAATCATCCCTTCTCCTGCTTGTATATTTTAGTCACTCTACTATAGGTGCCTTCCCTCAGCTGATAAGCATGCTTAGTCCTCCAAATCCAAAAACTAAAATCAATTTTTAAAATCATACGTGACTTGATTTTTCTATTTTCTAAATCTGCTGTGCTATTCCTCCTTACCCTTGACCTCTCTGCATTATCTGACACTCTTAATATCCCCTTCTTGAGACTCTCCTTAATTAGCTTTCACAAATATATCACTCCTTTCTTTCAATCTTTCTTCAATTCTTTTTTAAAAAACACCTTCTACTGCTTCCTTTTTCTATTTCCTAAATTTAAACAATTGTCAATGTTCTATCCTTAACTCTTTACCCTCCCTTGCTACCCCTCAGTTGGTGATGTTATCCATTACCAGGATTTTATCACATCTTTGTAGAAGACCCCCAAGTCTATATCTCTAGCTCCTAGCCCTTAGGGTTCAAGTGTCATTTCTTTTTTTTTTTTCTTTTTGGAGGGGGACTGCAGGGCAATTGGGATTAAGTGACTTGCCCTAAGTCACATGGCTAGTAAGTGTTAAGTGTCTGAGGCTAGATTTGAACTCAGGTCCTCCTAACTCCAGGGCCAGTACTCTATTCACTGTGCCACCTAGCCACCCCCCAAGAGAAATTTCTACTACCATCCTGACATTTTTCCCTAGATACTATGCTGGTACTTCCCACTCAATGTGTGCAAAGCTAAAGTCATCTTACCTGGCCCCAATTTTCTGTCCTTTCTTCTGATTGCCCTATTTATAGTGACAACAACATTCTCCTTAGTAGCCTTGAAGGCATTTTTTAGTCCTTCCTGTCCTTTGCCCATCACATCTAATCTCTAATGAATATACCTGTTATACCACCCTACCATGGGGCAGGAGATAAGTGATTACTATCAGTCAGTCAATAAACAAAAATTTATTAAGAACTATGCACTGAATTAAGTGCTAACAAAGCAAAAATAAAAAAGAGACACAGCCCCTGCCCCCAAGGAGTCTACAATCTAATAGAAGACAACACACAAAAGGAAGATTAAATAGGGGAGGGAAAAAGGGAAGGTCTGGGTCTGGGGACATACTGGAGAAATCCAAATGAGTACAGACAAGTGGAAAATGAAGAGGTGGCTGGCTAAGTGCCCTCTTTCAGTGGCCAACATCACTGAAAGCTGTAACAAAGGAGAGCCAGAATTCGAGAGAGAGGTTAATCTGTGCTATGTCCATGAAAATAAAAGAAAGAGAGAAATGTCAAAAATTGATGAAGCAGGTCAAAGTGGTAACGAAAACAGGAATATGGTAAGATGTTAAGAGAGGCAACCAAATGAATTAAGCCAGAGAACTGATCCTACCTCCATAATGTCTCTTATGTGTCCATTCCTTTGCAGACATACTTCAATTGCCACTAACTAAAATCTCAGATCCCTATTCATCTTTGCCTGGATAATTGTAATAGTCCCCTAACTGGTCATCCTGATTCTTTCCCTTCTAATTATTCTGTATCCTACTATGAAGGTGCTTTAATTGTGGAAGGAAACTAAGTCAGTGCCTTTGCACAGGACAACAACACAACTGAAGCCAACACAGGTTGGTTCCTAGGAGACTGAGAGTTTAAGAAGTAGATAAGAAACAATTATGGAGCCAAAAAGGAAAGTCATAAGGAACTGAAAATGGACTGTAGTTCCACAATCACTTTCAGAACCACTTCATCAAAAAAAGGTTCTTATTAATGCTACAAATCTCTTGTTCTTACAGCTCTTTGTCTATCCAAATGTGGAAGCCAGGGAGGGGGACTGGAGAGAGTATGAGAAAGTACGATGTAGAGCAATGGGCAGTTTTCCACATTATTATAACAGTATTTTGTAACTATTTCTTTGGCAACTGACAGAAGGCATTTAAATCAGCTATTTCCTCCTCATAGAATTCCTCTCCAAAGAATAATAATGGCCTTAGCAACTATGAAGGAAATGTAGCCCACACTAGGATACTATCTTATCTGGGAAATTGCCATGGTATTCGTCACAACTGTCACAAGGGCTTAACCCATTAGAGATGTGTTGAATGTAGCTCCCCAAGGGCTCCAAAGTCTGAAAAGACCAATTCCACATTCTTTCCTGAGCCAACTAGAGAGAAACATTCAATGTACATAGAGAAAGCTTATCCCCAGAGCTGAGCCACAAACAGGGAGACATTCATTTCTAAACATGCTTTCTTACTACATGCATAAGGCTGGAGACATCACACACACTTCTATAGCAGTCTCCTTTGGAAGGGCCCAAGGAAAGTGGAAGCAATCTAGACTTCTTTACCATGAGTATAGGGGAGAAATCTGTTCAGGCAATAGCTGATATGACCCCTACTCTTTCCCATTCTCTTCTAATCAATATCACAGAAGATTATAGCAGGATTGGTGCAATGTCTCATGAAAGACTATGCTTAGGGCACAGTTATGAAAAGTGCACTTTAGGAAGATCCAGGTCTGTTCTGTCTAGAGAGCATCTTAGAATTAAAAAAGGAAAGTCACTAAAAATGGTCATACCTTTTGACCTGGAGATTCCACTAAGTATATGACATCATATACACCAATATATTTAAAATGGTACATTTTGTTGTAGCAAATAACTAAGAACAAAATCGTCATTGGAAATGGATAAACAAATTGTGACCATAATACACACATAAATATAATATAAACAGGAATACAATGAAACTTTATTTTGTTGTAAAATACAGCAAATATGAAGGATACAAAGAAGCATGGGGAGATTTATATGAACTGAACAATATGAACTGAAACAAAATTAAATAAGGAAACCAGTATGTACAAAGACAGCAACAATATAAATGGGAAGAACAACAGAACTGAGTACTGTATAATTATAAAAAAACTAAATCTGGCCCCAAAGAAGAGATGAAAAAAAACGTACCTCCACTTTTTTACAGGCTGTGCATACGCAGCATTGCACAAACCACAAGACACAGTTGGACTATTAGTTTTGCTCAATTGATTTTTTTTCCTCTCTTTTTTATTCTTTGTTGTGGGAGATGGTTTTTTGGGGGGATGGGTGGGGATATTTAGTAATTTATTTAGAAGAAAAAGTGATGTAAAGACAAAAAATAGAAATATATATTTTTAAAGTTTGCTATGCATTTTTAAAAAAGAAGAACAAGAGAGCTAAGCTTGGACAGTCACAGGCCAGAAGAGGCCTCAGCTCAGTGTACCGGAGGAGGTTAATTTGCCCTGAAATTACATTGTCCCAGAAACTAGTTCACTGTACACTGAGAGCAGCTTATTCCCAGACATTTTGTTTACTCACCTTGACTCACCACAAGATCAGACATATTTGCTATACTTTATATGGGATTTTTAAAGCCTAGAAACCCTGGGTCTTTGCTTTATTCCACACCATCAGCAGTGGCAGTAGAGCCAATAGGCTGTCCTGTGTGTTCCCATCCAGGTTCTCAACCCTTTCAGTACTTCCAGGATCCTCCCTTAAAAATCATTTTCCTCAAATGTGTAGGTCTTGCTCAATATCCTTTTATACTATATAATCTTTGTCTCCCAGTCTGCTTCCCTAAGAGTGCTGCTATAAAGGTGTTAGATTCTAGAAATAGTGAATGAGCTCTGTTCCAGAGTTTACCAGTTTTGTGATATCTTTTTGAAATTGGTTCTTGAAAACTTATGGGAAAGAGAAGGAAGGCAGAAAAGCTTTGCATGATCACAAAAAGAGGGGAATTAGCTGTCCAGCAGCATATCTCACTTCTGGCTTGCCTATTCCTTTGCCCCCTCCCTCTGAGACTTTGGTGAGATTTTGTCAAGAATGATGGATGGTACTGGGAACAAAAGAGTAACTTTCTACTGACTCCATCTTGCTTAAATCAATCAACAAGCATTTATTAAGTACTTCCTGTGTGCTAAGTAGCTGAGATAAAAAGATGAAAATCGCAGTCCCTGCCTTCCAGGAGTTTACATTCTAACGAGGGAGATATATACACGTATGATTGTCTATGCACATATTTATATACATTTAGGTATATATTATGCACAAAATGAATATAAGATTGCTTGCTGCTGTTTGTCCTTCATTCTCAAAGAGGACCATGATGTCAGGGAGGTGATGCCATGATGTGCAATTTAATTGGATTTAAGTGAGGGAGGGCTGCACAAAATCACCAGCCTCACTTTTTCCTCTGGAGCCATCTAGGTCCAGAGGCCAGATATAAATCAGGACAACTGTAGATGGCCCATGATGCAGTGGGGGACCTTGGCCTTGGGGAAGCGATGCAACTAGGGGCCAAGGTGAGATCTGAACTGACCAATGAGGGAAAGCAGGAATTCCAAGAGGCAAAGGTGAAAAGGCAGTATATTCCAGGCAGTGGGGACAGCCATAGATAGCAAAGGCACAAGGGGTGGGAGATGGAGTGTGTACAGAATCATGACTGTACATGGAAGACCAGATGGAGAGTACAGGTCACTAGCACTATCTCCCCATCAAGAGGCTTATAGCAATTCTTGCCTCATTTGCTGCTAGCAAAGAGCGAAGTCAGATTCCTCTGCTGGACCCTTTTGTCTGTGCATTCAGTCCCAGATCAACAGTCATTTAAAAGTAAGCAGCTCAGAAACAGTCAAAGCACACCTGCCCATGCTCTGAATCAAGGGCAGGGCATCTCCATTATGTTACATTTAGGTTATATCAATATAGTTAATGCAGCACTCTTTTTTTAAGTTCCTAGCAGATTTTGAGCAAGTTTATATTCATATAGATAAACATTTGTTTACATTATTTAATATTTATATGCAGTGTGCATAATAATCTATATGGATCTGTGTGATTATTTGTAGATAGAATTCTAGAAGACATGTGTGCTCATATCACCTAGTGAGGCAGCAAGGTCACAGTGCATAGAGTTCTGTACCTGGAGTCACAAAGATGCAAGTTCAAATCCTGCTTCAGTCCCTTACTAGCTGTGTGACCCTGGGCAAGTCACTTAATTTCTCTTTGTGTCTTAATTTCCTCATCGACAAAAACGGGATAATAACAACATTTGCCTCCTAGGGTTGTTGTGAGGATAAAATGAAATAAAATTTATAAAGTTCTTTGCAAACTTTAAAGTGCTATATAAATGCTAGTTATTATTATATCCTTGTATTTCCTTCAACTGACCCTCACAGAGTAGGCAATGTATATAAATTTGTTGAATAAATTAATAAATGTAGTCCTTCTTTCTTTCCTTCTTTCCTCCTTCCCTGTCTGCTCACCTTTATTTCTTCTCCTCCCTTCCCACTTCCTCCTCCTTCTTTTCCTGCTTCTTTCCTTCCTTTTTTCCTTCTTTCCCTTCTCTCCTTAATTCTTCCTCCTGCTTTTCTTTGCTTCATCCTTCCATTCTCCCTTCCTTTTTGTCCTTTCCTCCCTTCCTTACTCCTAACCTCCTCCCTTACTTGGCCTCCTTTTCTTCCTTCTCTCCATCATTCTTTCCTCCTTGCCACTTTCCTTTTTTCTTCTTCCTCCATTCCTCTCCTTTATGTAATTCATTCTTTTTATTCCCTCCCTCCCTCCCTTCCTTTCTTTCTTCTATCCTTCCTTTTTTCCTTCCTTCCAAGAAAATAGGTCAGTTCTCTAATGGAGTTCTAATAAAAGGACAACTGATTTTCAATGTGCTGACATACACATGTATGTATGTATGTGTGCATACAAATTAATCTAAGTTTTTTAATATCATATAATTAAATTAGCTTTAAAAGAGTAAGTGTACTTGTAATCATGTTCCTTAAAACTAAAACAAAATTATTAAAGTCTGAAGCCCAGATTAAAGAACAAACCAAGGTAATGTAGTGCTATTTATAAATGCTTTTGTGCCATCTAGTGGAAAAATGAACTAAAAGTATTCAACAGCATTTACATTGCTAATATAAAATAATGTATTCTATTGTCTCTTAAAATGCCTAACAAAGGGCCTGTTTCAAATTTATACAAAAAGAGAAAAAAACACTATATGCCTCTCCTCAGACTCTGGTTCTTAAGTAAATTAGATGTGGATAACTCTTTATATTACTGAAGTACCCTCAAGTGTTGTCAACCCCCAAATCGGGGATGGGAACAGAAGCACATAAGTGCTTCTGATTTTTTTTTTTGTAGAAAATACTAGAGCTATTGTCTAAAAAAAAATTGATGTTTATTATTTTGCATAGATGATTATCACCCTTGACCAAAATGCTGAGCAAGCTCTCCCTAACTGTCCCTTCTCTACCAATACCTCAATCCTAGATAACTCGGATTAAGCTGGTTTACACTTGAAAATCTACCAATTGTGTTTCCTCCAGGAACTTTCCAGCCTAGACTAGGAATAGGATAATAGGATCCTAGGTTTAGAGTTTGAAGGTTGCTAATAAAGTCAGTCAGTACAACCTCCTCATTTCACAGATAATTAGGAGTTTACAGATTAAATCTTGACAAATCAGACTCCAAAGATCTCACTTCTATCTTAAAAGGGTATGTGTCTAAGAATAACCTTGAGATCTTTTCAATGTATGATAATCTGTTTGATTCTTCCATATTGCCCAAGTGGGCAGAGAGGAAAGAAAATCTCTTCAATGCTCCCCTTTCACATTCCTTTCCCAGGACTTTCACAGCCACTAGCTTTACCAATACTCCTTTAGGTCTCCATTAGGTGATACCAATTTAAATTCCTGACATCCAAGTAGTAGTGGAAACAAACATACTTGGATAGATAGAGATTTAGGCTCCAGGCTCTGCTATTAATTAGCTGGATAAGTAATTTCTCATCTCTGGGCCTCAGTTTTCTCATATAGAAAATAGTTTGGACTAAATGATCTCTAAGCTTCAGGACTGGATTACTACTTCTAGACTGAAGATTTTATTATTTTAAGGGTCATTTTGTTGTTCAGTCACTTTCAGTCAGCTCCAATTCTGTGACCCTTTTTGGAGTTTTCTTGACAAAGATGGGATGGTTTGCCTTTTCCTTCTCCAGCTCATTTTATACCTAAGGGTCATAGCTAGTGCTTTATCTATGGAAAAAGGAAAATCTGGCAGATACTGTCTACCATACGCTTATTTTTTCTCCATTGCCTTAAAAAAATTGATGCCTCACTTCTTCCCAGGACCTCTACCGCTTGGAGTCGAGTATGCCGCGCGGAAGCAGGAGCCGCACCTCCCGGGTGGCCCCCCCGGCCAGTCGGGCACCCCCAGTGAGAGCTGCGCCCCCACCAGCAGCTCATCCTCCAGCAGCAGTGCCACCATCCGCAGTTGCCCCTCCTGCTGCTGCCCCCAAGCAGCCGGGCTTAATGGCCCAGATGGCTACCACCGCAGCCGGGGTGGCAGTGGGTTCAGCTGTTGGCCACACCATTGGTCATGCCATTACAAGTGGCTTTGGTGGTGGGAGCAATGCTGAGCCTGCAAGGCCTGATATCACCTACCAGGAGCCTCAGGGAGCCCAGCCAGCCTACCAGCAGCAGCAGCAGCAATTTGGTCTCTGCCACTATGAGATGAAGCAGTTCTTAGAGTGTGCCCAGAACCAGGGTGACCTCAAGCTGTGTGAGGGCTTTAGTGAGGTGCTGAAGCAGTGCAGGTTTGCAAATGGATTAGCCTAATTGAGACCTTCAAAAGGAAGAAATGGAAAAATCAACTCTGAAGACCAATCTAATTTAGCATAATGCATAATTAGTAGTGAAATGATAAAGAAAGCTGAGACCACCAATACTTTGTTTTTTTGTCTGTTTGTCACTAATATCTTTATTTCAGAACATCCTTCATGGGGGGAGAAAGCTGTTCCCCACTGTGGAGATAACATGACATAATATAAAATGTTGGAATGAGGCAGATGCCTGTGTGGTCTCTCATCAAAATGAATGCTTGTGATGTAAACTCTTAAAATAAAGTTTATTTCCTCCTGAAAAAAAAAAAATTGATGCCTTTTGTTTTTATATCAAGGTCATTTATGCTTAACCTTACTGATGGCTCTTTGTGTTTTTTCAAGTTCTCTGTGCATTCCAGATTAATGTGAATCATTAGCTCTCAACAAGCTAAGGAAATGATCTCTTCCAATTTTAGGGAGCTCAGCTAATGTGAATATTGTATGTGAAGACAATGTTATGGAGTAGTAGAGGTATTTGTAAATGTGCAATATTGAACTGGCAAGAACTTGCAAGAGGCTATAACCAGAGCCTTCTGGTGCTGGTTTGGTTGGTGTTTGAGGGCCATATCTACCAAACCAAACTTCTTTAAGGATTTTTGAAGCTTCAAGACTTTAAGTCAAGCCTACGAGGATTCAAGAGTTAAACCAGGGGCGGCTAGGTGGCGCAGTGAGTAGAGCGTCAGCCCTGGAGTCAGAAGGACCTGAGTTCGGATACGGCCTCAGACACTTAACACACACACAAACAAAAACCTAGCCGTGGGACCTTGGGCAAGTTACTTAACCCCAATTGCCCTCCAAAAAGCAAAAAAAAAAAAAAAGAGAGAGTTAAACCAAGACAGTATCAGAGCAGGGACTTGGAGGCTACCCACTGTCCTTTCTGGGAATCAGTCAATTAATGTTGTACCTGCTCTGTGTAAGGCACAGTGGAGAATACAAAAAATATTAGAGCTAGACAAAGTAATCTCTATTCCTTTCCCTTATAAATCTAATTCTTCTGATCCATGACCTTCTAATGCTATTAAACATGGTCCAACTTTTTGAGGAAATTATATTCTTTCTCTCCCCTCCCCTCTCCATTTTTACATACATAGAGAACATACACATATACATATATGTACATATGTAAAATTAGTTGCATAATACATGTATATAATTAATATTTGTTCAATCTCAGTTGTGCTGATGCTTTGTGACCCCATTTGGGGTTTTCTTGGTAAAGATACGGGAGTGGTTTGTCAATTCCTTCTCCAGGTCATTTTATAGATGAGGGAACTGAAGCAAATGAGGTTAAATGATTTGCCCAGGGTCATACAGCTAGTAAGTGTCTGAGGCCAAATTAGAACTCAGGTCTTACTGACTCCAGGCCTGGTGCTCTATCGACTGTGCTACCTAGCTGCCCCATGTAATTAATAAGCAAATAATTATATACACATGGGGTCATACTCAATAATTTTTACTGATAGGATTGCA
Organism: Gymnobelideus leadbeateri; assembly: GCA_011680675.1. Taxonomy (NCBI): domain Eukaryota; kingdom Metazoa; phylum Chordata; class Mammalia; order Diprotodontia; family Petauridae; genus Gymnobelideus; species Gymnobelideus leadbeateri. The sequence continues at coordinate 689,243 of WOXC01011372.1, forward strand.
CAATTTAAAAAGTTTAGAGATCACTGCTTTCATTGATGAATTCAAAACAACTGGTTTAAATAATAAATGTAATTGTTAGATACAAACCAATAGTTTCCTCAAACTGCATGAGTTCAAAAGAGAGAGAGAGAATTTCTGGCTAGGGTGATCCTCTTAAGGTTTTTCTGATGGAGGTGGTGAGCTAAGGACTGAAAAAGAGTTTTATTAATAAAGATGTGTGGGTAAGAACATTCCAAGTAAGAAAAAGTCATGGGCAAAGCATAGAGGTAGGAAAACTCAAGGGCTATTTAAAGGACAGGGAGGGATTACTTTGTATTGACTGGAGTAAAGAATTTGTAGAAGACAATTATGGCAGATATAACAGGAACCAGGTTAGGGTTCCTTTATTTTTTAAAGCTATGAATGATAGTCTTTGTAGTTTGAATTTGTACCAGTAAGCAATGGAGAGCCATTGAAAGTTTTTGAACTGAAGAGTGCCATGATGAAAGAGTTTGGGGAAGTTTAATGTGGGGGAAATATGTGGAATTAATTGAAGGGGACAGAAACTGGAGATAAGTGAGTCATCAAAAGATAAGTTGGAGGATAACTAGAGCTTGTTACTTGAGTCATAGCTGTTCACTGGGATGAGATATATATCATCTCAGCTTTGGAAATGAAATGGAACCTAAAAAAGGTCAGTCAGAAGTGAAATAGAAAGTTAGATATGTCCCACAGGGAACAAGAGCCTTAAAACATAAAGAGAATTTGAGTCTGTTGGGAATCTTAAATCTTAACAGTTTTAAGAAAAAGTTAATGATGAGGGAAGCTAGGTGGCACAGTGGAAAAAGTATTGGCCTTGACCATTGGTCTAAGTTCAAATCTGGCCTCAGACACTTACTAGCTGTGTGACCCTGGGCAAGTCACCTAAACCTGATTGCTTCTCCCTGTTCCCCCCAAAAAGTTAATGATGCTTATCTACCTCACAGTCGATGGCCACATGGCTACTATGTTGGAATTAGGGCACTAGAAAATGCTCTAGTCAAATTTTAACTAAGAGTAAAACCAGCCTTAACAACAAAGATAATGAATTTGCTCCAAGCAAACTATCCAGGATGGATATCTGATTGGATGGATCAACAGGTTGATAAAATTGCCAAGGGGTCATAGCCAATGAGATATCAGGATCAGCTGTGAAGAAGCAGTCAGTACAAAAAGCTCAGAAAACAAAAGGAAGAATATCTAGGAACTAAATAGAGAAATGTGGGCAGCTAGATGGCACTGTGGATAGAGTGCCAGACCTGGACTATGGAACACTCATCCTCCTGAGTTCAAATCTGGCCCAGACACTAACTAGCTATGTGACCCTGTCACTTAACCCTGTTTGCCTCAATTTTCTTATCTGTAAAATGATCTGGAGAAGGAAATGGCAAACCACTATGGTATCTTTGCTAAGAAAACCTCAAATGGGATGACAAAGAGTCCCACATTACTGAAAAATGACTGAATAAAAACAAAAATAGAGAAATAATTTCCTAGAATTGGAGTCCTTTAGGACTTGAGAAGAGACTTTAAATGAAGCCCCAAATCCTTATCAATACAAATCTACCTTTGCTAGAAACCGAAAGGCTTGATCCTTGATCCTTTACTGTTAAGGACAAGCCTGGTTCACCCTTTTAGTTTAGATTAGATGCTAGGACTAGTAGGATATTCAACAGTTAACAAAAGAAGTTTTCACTAGTATAGGATAGACATGGTCCCCTCAGCTCTATATGGAAACAGGGCAGGTTGCAATGAATTTCATGGTCTTGAGACAGTCTCTAAGTCTGAAGGGACCTTACCCCATGGTGAGCCTTTTTATACCCTACGTGATCAGGAAACTAAGGCAATATTACAGAGGCTACCAGGAACCTGCATCAAAGCAGGCTTAACTTGAGCCTTGACCCACATGGGACCAATTAAGGCCTGGGGGCAACTTTACTAATCTTTGAGGGAAAACTAGCTTAATCCCAAAGAATTGGAAACTGCACATCAACTGGGGAAAGGCTTAATAAGTTGTGGTATATGAATGTAACAGAATGCTATTGTTTTATAAGAAATGATGAGCAGCTGGATTTCAGAAAAACTTGCAAAGACTTACATGAACTGATGCTGATTTAAGTGAACAGAACCAGAACGCTGTTCACAGTAAGAGAAACATTGATGACAACAAGATGATTGATGAATATTGATGAAACAAGAGATGATGAACTTTGACAGACTTAACTCTTCTCAGCAATGTAATGACCTAAGACAATTCCAAGGGACTCATGATGGAAAATGCTGTCCACATCAGAGAAAGAACTATGGAGTCTGAATGCAGATCAGAGTATACTATTTTCTCTTTGTTGTTGTTTTTTATTTCTTGTGGTTTTTCACTTATGTTCTCACTTTTCTTTCACAGCATGACTAATTTGGAAATGTTTAATATTATTGTACATGTATAAACTATATCAGAGTACATGTCATCTTGGGGAGGGAGGAGAGAAAGAAGAGGGAAAAAATTGGAACTCAAAATCTTGTAAAAGTGAATGTTGAAAATATTTTGCATAAAATTGGAAAAAATAAAATACTTTTAAGTGGGAAAAAACTAGCCTACTCCATGTTGGGAAAACTGAGGTGTATGTACATGCACCCAATCCAGAAAATATCATCATTTTTCCTATTACTTTTGGACTAGTTAAGGAAAACCATTTAAAAAAGTTCTCAGGGCAAATAGGTGGCATAGCGAGTAAGAGCACCAGCCCCAGAGTCAGGAGGACCCGGGATGGGTTCCAACCTCAGATACTTAACACCCACACAAAAATAACTGGCCGTGTAACCTTGAGCAAGTTACTTAACCCAATTGCTTTAAAAAAAATTAATTAAATAAAAACCTCTCATTAAATATGTGTATGTATATATGTATACACACACGTGTATACATATAACTTCCTCTACATTTTTATTTGTAGAACCTTTCAAACATGGGGACCCTGAATAGCTACCCCACCTTCAAAGTATTCTGTGTATTTTTATACACTAAAAATAATGGCCCACAAGCCCTCACTCATGGGTCTACTTTTGTTAATTATCTGTGAGACATTATTTCAAAACAAAGATATTTAATGAAATAGCATAGTAAGAAAAGGAGTAATAGAGAATTCTCACAAATCTGGGGCACACTCATTCACAACTGTCCACGAATTTAGAGGGTATAGTGTGGGATCATACATACAGAGAATATGTTTGACCAAGGAATGTGTATAGAGGATCACAAATACAAAGAACACAGGAAATGTATAAAAGGAAAGTTATTGCTGCTCTCCTTTCTCCACCTGTAGTTCTGCTTGGTTTGAAACCCATGGAATAAGATACCTCTCCCAGGATAAACTGATTACTTGAAATCTCTTCACCATGCAGCTAACTCAGCCTTGGAAATGCAACACCTTCCTAACTTCCTCAGCCTCCTCTCCCCTCTGTTTGGGGGCCTCAGAGTTAGGGCATTAAACTCCTCTTAAAGGTTTTAATACTAATAATTGCAATAATAATAATAATTAATATTTATATAATGCTATGTGCTTGAAAGTGTGTTAAGCACATTATAATTATTATCTCATTTGATACTACCTCCCAGGGTTTGTGCCATCATTATCCCCATTGTACAGAGGAGTAAACTGAGGCAAACAGAGATTACATGACTTGCCCAGGGTCACACAGCTAGGAAGTATCTGAGACCAGATTTGATCTCAGGTTTTGGGTTTTTTTTTATCTCAGCCCCCCTACCCCCCACCCCTCCATCTTCCATCTGTATAGATCTGTTTACTTTAAACTGCCTGGCCCTGGTGACGCCCTCCCCTATACTTTCCAGCTCCCTTGTGTGTCTTATTTCCTCCACTAGATCGTAAGCTCCCTGAGGGCAGGGCCTTGTCTTTTTCTTGTTTGTATCCTCAGCTCTTAGCTCTATGCCTGGCACATAACAAGCACTTAATAAATGTTTATTGAATTGAATTTAATTGGTGTCACTGTTGGTGATGCCGTTAGGTTTTTCTCCTTGGGACTGCCTTTGATGGAGACTGCCGAGTATCACATCATATCTTTTGTTGCCCCCACCGGGTGTTGTATCTCTGTTGCTACCTACCTCTGTATTCATCACTGCTGTTACCACTTCTAGGCACTGTTCCCTACCATAGGTCTAGGTGGTGGTGTTTGTTCTTCATTTTGAAGAGGACTAAAGATGATGGTGTCTTGACTTGTGCATAAATTGGATTTAAGTGAGGCAGATTGCACAGTAAGCCTCACTCCCTCTCCCAGAGGCATCAAAGTCCAATCGCAAGACAAAAGTCAGAATGACTGAAATGGCCTGGGATGCAGTGGATGACCTTGGCATCTTCAATGTCTGACCAATCTATAGGGGCTCCACAAAGCCTCCTTCAGGCCCCTTCATAAACACTGGAACAAATTCTCATTGGTCCATTGTGGGGAGGGGTGCTTCTGGTACACATCCCCCTGACTCACAGACAGGCCTCACAGAAGCCTGTTTGTTACTCTTAATTTGGTTTAGCCTATCTGACAAGACAATTTTACTGGGGTGTAGCTGCCACACATGCTACAGTTTCTTGGAATCATTCATGAGAGTTGGGTAACAAGTGCATACCAAAGGTGGATAAGCAGTCCTGAAAAGGGCTCAGCAAGCTCTCACACCAGAAGTATTAGTCTCCCCTGAACACCCCATATGCCCCTGGTCTTCCAGGAATCATCTCCCTAGGACTATTTGCTAACCATCCCAGTTCCTTTCTGTGCAATGCTTAGAAAGCCTCTTCCTGAAAGAGCAGGTTGATAGCTCTTTAGTTCTGTTGGTGTGGTTCATTTGTTTCAGTCCTATCTGACTCTTTGTGACTCCATTTGGGATTTTTCTAGCAAAGATAGTTGAGTAATTTGTCATTTTCTTCTCTAGTTCATTTTACACATGAGAAAACTGTGGCAAATGGGGTTAAGTGACTTGCCTAGGGTCACACAGATAGTAAATGTCAAATTTGAACTCAGGAATATGAGTTTTTCTGACTCCAGGCCTGGAATTCTATCTACTACACCATCTAGATACCTCAAAGTGCTATTACTATAGCCCTTTACAATTCTTTTAAAAAGCATTTTTCTGTACAACCACTACAAGTAGTGCCAAATATTATGACGTCCATTTCACAGATGAAGAATTGAGGCTGTGATTTAACCAATTACACAGATCCAGATCTTCTGACTCTGAAATCCATTGGGTTTCTTTTTTTTCCATTACTCAACCTTGCTTTCATCAAGACATGTGGTAGAACTCTAGTCCTATCCAGTTTTCTGTCGAATTTATATGGGGTGTGTTCCTACATCTACAGGGAGCACCCCAGATTTCTCTATATCAATTTCTTTTCAGGGTACACACACTTTAAAGAAGGCATGTATCACTTTCCCAGCATTATTGAGGTTTTTTTCCCTCTATTTCACAATTATGCTGAGGATGAAGTGTTTTCTGCTCTGAATTTTGGCTCTGATTGATACAAACCTTTCAAATTCTATTAGGTAAAGGCCTAGGGAAACAGGAGCAGTATTTATTCAGGGTTTGAACACAAACTTTAAAGAATCTTTTGCCGACTTGTGCCAGCAAGCTTCCAACCTTCCATTAGTTTTGCCAGCTGTTTGCTCCTAGTTTACATGAAAGGTCCTGCTTTTCAACAGGAACAAAAATCACTGATATCCCCACTGGGTTTGGCTGAAGCAACTGAGAACAATGGGCTCTTTTCACGTTGAATAGAGATTTTAAAATTATTCAGATTCCTCAGTTCTTCCCCCAACACATTTTTTTCCAGAGGCTCCCCTTAATAATTAGCTATGCAAGTCTCTAACATTTAATTCTTATTCTTTTAGTTCTGTTAATATGCCATATCTATCCTTTTTCCTCTGTATAGTATATACATACTTAAAATAATTTGCTTATGCTCCCAAAACTCTATCTTTAAATGAATACTTATTAAAACATTGGATTCAATCCTGCTGGTAAGAAGGTTATGTATTTTGGTGGTGCACTAATTCAGGGCCCTTAAGTATATTTAGAATACCCAAGAACTTAATTTATAAAGATTCTCTACAGGGATAGGGATTGGGTCCTATGGATACATTGTTTTCCTAAGTGAAAAAATTTCCTCTACTAATTTGAGATTGCATCTTTTCTACAAATTATTATCAGTGACTTGCCCAGGGTCCCACAGTCAGAATGGGTCAGAGATGAGACTTGAACCCAGGTCCTCTTGGCTTTGAATTCAATCCTCTTTTCATTATGCCACAGTGCTTCTATTAAGATTCTAGATAGGGGTGGGGAACCTGTGGTCTTCTAAGTCCTTAAGTGTGGCCTTTTGACTGAATCCTAATTTTCCAGAACAAAAATAATTTGAATTCAGTTAAAAGGCTGCATTTAAGGATTTAGAAGGCTACATGTAACCTTAAGACCTAGACCAATCCAAAGAATAAACTGAATAATTATAGGTGAGAGTTGGAAAAAAATGTGCATTCCAATTTAATTCAGTCCAACTTAACAAATATAAGTGCCTATTGTTTGCAAGATATTATAAAAGGTGTAGAGGATACAAAGATGAAATAAAGTATAGTTGTTTTGTTTTAAATTTTATTTCTAATTTATGGAATAAAACAAGTATTTCCATAACACAGTATAATTTTTTAAAAGATTGCACAAGAAGCTACAAATCTATTATGTACAACTTGCTATTCCTTTTATTTTTATTTTTATTTTTTTTGCTTTTTGGAGGGCAATTGGGTTTAAGTGACTTGCCCAGGGTCACATGGCTAGGTTTTTTTGTTTTTTTGTTTGTGTGTACATTAAATGTCTGAGGTCGGATCTGAACTCAGGTCCTTCTGACTCCAGGGCCGATGCTCTACTCACTGCGCCACCTAGCCACCCCCTTGCTATTCCTTTTAAATATAATAAAATTATCATAAATATATAAATACAAATTTAATGTAAATATAATAAATAAATAAAGTTCTTGTTCCCAAAGAGTTTGCAGTCTAGTACTGGCATATAAGACATGGTAAATGTCTAAGAAATTCATGAATAGGGAAGCATTTATAGCTGGAGAGATCAAGGAAATCATCACAGAGGAACTGGTACCTTGAGCTGAGCATTGCAGGCAGAAACTACAATTGATTTTGTATGCATGGCAGTGGGGTATTCCATTTTTGCAATGGTGGACAGCCTAGAAAATGTACAGAAACCCGAAAGAACAAGATGAGATCAGAGAAGAGTGAGTAGCCTATTTTGGCTGCAACTGAGAGAATAGGAATAGGAGCATTTTGAAATAAAAATGAAAAGGGTTGTTAGAGCCAAACTCTGGTAGACCCTGAATAAAGCTAAGGAGTTTTAAATTTTATTTGTTTCACCACCAGGAGGCTCTGCTAGCCAGATGTATCAGTATTAGGCACAACAGTAAATTTCAGGGATGTATAAAGATATATAATGGATGTAAAAATAGCAATAATAGTTCACATTTATATAATACATTAAATTTTGCAGAATACTTTATTAACTACCTTAGGAGGTAGGTAGTGCAAGTATAAGCATTATATTTCAACAATAAAATATGATTCAATGATGGGTTTAATTATCACCTCAAAAATTTACACAACAAGCTCTTGTGTCTTTCCTGAGCTCTAGTTTTGTATCTGAACTGCCTTTTGGACATCTCCACCTGCATGTCACATAGGTATGTCAAATCTGACACACCAAAATGGAATTCATTATTTCTCCTCTTTTTCTCTGTAGGAGGTAGCCCTAACACTAACACCTTGAGTCCAGGTTGGGATGAAAAAGTAGTCACAAATTATTGGATGGTTAACTGGTCATTAGGGCTCCTACGATATGGCAAAGGACATAATGAGTTGTGTGATCTTTAGAAACCCTCCGAGTGTGAGAGGCTTAGACTCTACATTGCCGGGATTTTCTATGCCCTTAGACGACTGGGAAGCTGCATCAAGAAGCTGGGGGTCATGAGGTCCTCATGGAAGCTTTGCCTTCTTTTAGGCAAAGCCTTACCATGTTGTTTCCTCCTGTGGGAGGAAAAAATCTTCATCAGGGAAACACTGGTTTTGCCACACCCTCAAAAAACCCCAAACCTCAACCTTTTTCATAACCTCTATGACCCATCTTCTGGTCAACCAGGTTTGTAACCTCAAATTCATCTTCAGGTATAGCAGATACAAAGATGAAATAAGACATTGTCCCGCCCTCAAGACAGTGGAGACCTATGGGGGTTTGGGATGTTTGCACAAATAACTCCTAAATATGCTCCCTCACCCCAGCCACTTTTGAAACACACATACACAATCTCTTTCTCTTTTCTCTGGCTCTATGGACACCTTAGTTCAGGACCTCACCTGGATTATTGGGACAGGTTTCTAATTTGACTCCCTGCCTCAGGTCTCTCCTTTCTCCAATCTACCCTCCAAATGGCTGCCAAATCCTATCATTTTAAGCCCTTCCCTGTCTAGCCGCAATCTACCTTTCTAGATTGATTGCACAGTTCCCTTTCATATGTTGTACACTTAAATTGGTCTACTTATTATTTGGTATATACTTTTGTAGCGCCAATGCAATATTCACAGCGCCAGTGGTCACTATAAATATACCTGCATAGCACTTGATTGCAAAATATGACAGACTCTTCATATAGAAGACAGAAGCAAAACATTTATTCAGACACCAGAAAACTAAATCCCCAAACCAGAAAGTCGATTCCATCATAGTAGAAAAGAAGTTAATAAGTCACAACAGCACACAGCATCCTTTAGCCTTCCCACAAACCAACACAAGCCTAGCTGTTACAGCAGGTGGCAAACACCAACTTTTAGTCATGAGTCTGTCTCCCTTGGATGTGTCCTCTCCTCTCAACCATTACAACTTTGCAAATTATAGCAATAATAACTTACATTTATATAATGTCTACTATGTGCTAGCCACTGTGCAATGTGTTTTACAATTATCTCATCTGATCCTTATAACAACCCTGGGAGTTAGGTGCTATGATTATCTCCATTATACTGATAAGGTGAACAGGTTAAGTGACTTGCCCAGGCTCACATAGTTAAGAAATGTCTGAGCACAAATTTGTACTCAATCTTCCTGACTCTAGACTCTATGTATTTCACCACCCAGATGGCTAGGCAGTCCCCCATTGTTGGAAGACTCTTCCCTTTTTACTTTCACTTTTTAAATTGGTGATTTCCTTCAAAGGACAGAGCAGGTGCCATTTCTTGCATTTATTATTCTTCAACTGTTAGTACACTATCTATCTCCTCCACTGAGATAACTTAGTACATGTTTTTAAGTTATACTTAGATCATATAGAAGCCACAACTCAGAAAATACAATTTTAGAATATATTGAAATGGAGGGAAATTAATGAAAAGAACAAAGAAAAGAAAAACTTCTGAAAAAAAATAACAAACCTAATCTAGAGAAGAGGGATATTTTTAATAATCCACTTAACTGAGAGGGGGAAAGAGAAAGGACAAAAGGGAAAACATAACTAAATGAATGAAATACATAAATAAAGCCAAACTAGGGACAGGATTAACAATTAGATGCAGGAGTGGGAAGAGAACTGGGGCAAAGAAACTTAAGCAAAATTAATTGTAGCAAGAAAGTATTGACTTAAAAGAGAAAGTGAATTTTTAAATCTTTTTTTAAAAAGCACTAGAGATGGGCATCTAGGTGGCGCAGTGAATAGAGAGTCGGCCCTGGAGTCAGAAGGATCTGAGTTCAGATCAGACCTCAGACACTCAATGCACACACAAACAAAAACCTAGCCGTGTGACCTTGGGCAAGTTACTTAACCCCAATTGCCCTCCAAAAAAAAAAAAAAAGCGCTAGAGAAACAAATGGAGGAAAATACAATCTTAACTCTCTTAACTTTAAAGATACACAGAGATCCCAATTGCCCTCCAAAAAGCAAATAAATAAATAAATAAATAAAGATACACAGAGAATCAAAATGAGAAACTGGAACAAAATTTACTATGCATCAAGTGAATCTAAAAAAAGGAAGAGTTAGAAACATGCTTTCAGATGAAGCAAAAACAAAAAATTTCAACATCAATAGATAAGTAAAAGGAAATTATATTACACTCAAAGGAACCATAGATAATGAATAAATATTAATATTATACATATGCACCAAAATAGCATAGCATCTAAGTCCATGAAGTAAAATGTGAAAAGATAGATAGTAACAACACCAAATAGAGATCATAATCTTATTTCAAGGGGAAAAAAAGGGAGTGAAAAGGAATGACCAATGTGGGGGGATGGAGAGGGGAGAAACTTTGGTTCAGATGAATTTACAAAATTCTATCAAACTTTTAAAGAATATCTATGCTACAAATTAGTCTCAAAAATTAAGACTGAAAACACTACAAATCCCTGGGACAAATATAATCCTAATATGTAAACTAGGAAAGATAAATCAAAGAAAGAACTATAGATAAATTTCATTACTAAATTTTGATCCAAAGATTTTTTTTTAAATCCTGGCAAAAGGACTGCTACAATTTACCCCCCACCCAAATTACTTAATATGATCAAGTTATACATATACTAAGCTTGTAAGGATGATGGTTCAACATTAGTAAAACAACATAATCATATTTAAAACAAAAATATCCAAATTCACATTATTACATAAATAGATGCAGAAAGCCTTTGACAAAGCACAATACTAATTTATGCTAAAAACCCCAAAAAACAGAGGCAGAATATCTTTCTGAAGTCAAAATCTAGCATGTTATGCTATAGGTAAATGCTAGAAGTATTTCCAATAAATACAGAGGGAAAGAAAGGATGTCTCCTTTCCCTGCTCTTCTAGAAATGTTGTAGAAATTATTCTAGAAATATTAGAAAAAGAGATGAAATTAAAGGCCTGTTTAAAAAAAATTCTTATACTACATGACACAATATACTCAAAATGTGTAAGTAATCTTAATATTAAAGAATAATTTATTAATATTTATACCATTTTTTAAAAAGGGAGAGGACCAGATTTGGTACTTTTCATAGCTATGAGTAGGCTACAGCAATGACCTCTTGATTACCTGCCTTGCCTCCAGATTCTCTCTGCTTTAAATCCAGCCTGCACATATCTGACAGATTAAATTTTCTGAAACAGTGCTTGAGTCATTCCCACATGCAAAAACTCTCACTTTCTATTGCCAAGTGGATAAAAGCAAAAATGCCTTAGCCTAACACTGAAGTTCCTCCATAATCTGGTCTCTGTCAACATTTCTAATACATTATTTATTTTCATATTTGTGTCCCCAGCTCTTAGCATCCTGCCTGGCATATAGTAGGTGCTTAATAAATGTTTAATAACTATTGATATTTATTCCACATTCTTAGTCATACCGAATTAATGTTTTTAAACATACTTTGTGCATTCTTTCCTTCCACACTTTTATTCATGACATCTTCTCTTCATTCCTCAACCCAATTTTTCACCTATCGTTCAATATTTAGCTTAAATGCCATGTATTGAAATCTTCTTAGACCATACCTGACCGTGGAAATCTATCCGTCACTTAAGCTATAATAAGTATATTTAAGTATATCAAACTGATATGAGATGTTAGAGTAAGAGGACTGAAGGAATACAGGTTCTTTCCATATCCCACAAAAACAACAAAGAGAAAATAAATGGTTATACACACATACATAAGAAAAACAAAAGAAACTACAATAAAAATGTGTAGAGTGCTACTGCAATTTAAATAGGCATTTAATACATAATATTACATATTATTATTATCCCAAGATATCATAGTTTATGCAATGTTATGAATATCCTATAAAAACAGTACATGCATTGTTTCTTTCTCTTTTTCTTCATTTTAAAGTGAAAATAATAACAATATCTGCCCTGCCTACCCTCTAAGGTTGTTGTAAAGATCGAATGATCTTTACATATAAAAGTTCTGTAAAATGTAAATCCTTATATAAATGTAACGCAATAATATTTTCCAATAATTTTATAGTCAAAATTTATCTATGTTGGGGTGGCTAGGTGGCACAGTGAGTAAAGCTCCGGCCCCCGGCCCCAGCATCAGGAGGACCTGAGTTCAGATCCAGCCTCGGCCACATAACACAAAAAAACTAGCCATGTGACCTTGGGCAAGTTATTTAACCCCAATTGCCCTCCAAAAGGCAAAAAAAAAAAAATCTATCTATATTGTTTAAAATAATTTGCTCTTTATTAATCTCAATGCTATTTATTGCTTATTTCTTTATTGTCCTTTAGCAACTAATTTCTTTAACCTTTGTTTTACCATTCAATTAATTGCTGGCATCAGATTTCTAGGGTGGCAATTTTTACCCCCCAGTTTTATCTTTTTCAAGCTAAGAAATACTTTTGCTTCTTTCACCACCCTCATCTCCCTGGCATCAAAGAACCATTTTGGCCTCTTTGCTGGAATTCCATTAAAAATCCCAAATATATATTCTACATGCTGACTTTCAAGAGAAGTATCATTTATACTTGAAAATAGATAATTTAAAATCTCCAGTGTTTGTTAATTGCTCCATTTTTTTTTTCATTTTCCTCATTAAAGATTTTTAAAAAGAGTTTAATGTCTTAGCCAAGTTAGTCTCCTCACTAACTGTATCATTTATGAACATATTTTTTCTTTGGTATTTTTCCTTTGGTTTTGTAAAGCCAAGCACATGACTATACAGTATAGTGAACTCTCTATTTATTCAGTAACAAACTAAGACAAAACATTCACAGAAATCACAGTACAGTATTCATAATGTTATGGCATAACAACTTATCACTAAAATGGCCACATAATTGTCACCAAAGCAGTCACATAGTTTTAAGCAAAAGATAACATTCACTTAGTAACACAATAATTTAGTAAATCCTTAATTCAATCATCCTTACTGAGGCAAGCCTCCTTAAGTGACACAAAGCACAAAGGTCAAAGTTCTCCACCCCTAGGTCACATTGTCTTAATCTCTTCAATCACAAAGTCCTCTTTCTTATTAATTGGAGAAGTCCTTAACTGAATCATCTAAATATAAAGGTCAGAGTCCTTCACCCCTAGGCCACAGTAAGTCATGATTTTCTCAGTATGCATTAAATACCCAAAGAGAAGGCTTTTCATCTTGACTTGAGACAGGCTCTCTGCTTCCATGGTTCCTCTTCCATGGTCCCAGTTCCAACCCAAATCTATCCAGCTGCCACTTGGGTTCAAAGGCAGACAGCTCTCAGTTCTCTGTCCAGTTTCTTGTGTAGTTCCTGTTCCATATTGAAGCTCACAGTGTCTGGTCGACCTCAAGTCCTTCACGGTTTCTGTTCCTGGGAAGACAAAGCTTAACAAAGCCACAATAACATTCATTTACATTGCCAGCATCCTCATCAATTCACTCTCTGCCTATGAAATCAATAACAAGAAGGTCTGAAGAATCATCACAAATCATCAGTATAGTCCCTGGACCTTTGAAAACAACAGCAAGACTCTCCTCTAGGATTTCTGTAAACATACAACAAGAAAATCCTTTTTCAGGGCTTCTGAACTAGCAACAAGGTCCCAGGGCTTCTGTAACAACAGCACCATTCTCTGTCAGCAGACAAATCTGACAAAGTAACAACAAAACAGACAAAGTACCAGCACCACAGCCATACCCCCTCCCAATTCTTCTCTCTTCTCATTTCTTCTCAATTCTCAGTTCTGAGAACTGAACTAATTTCTCTTCTCAGTTCTTCTCTGTTCTCAGTTGTTTTCAGTTTTCTTCTCTCTCTCCAGCAGTATCAGCCCAGCTTCCAGACACTTGTTCCCAGTGGTTCTGGCCTCTCTCAGCTTGGGCTTTTCCTTATATACAGTATTAGCTCCTCCTTGTTCTCCCCTTTCCTATTACATCAACAAGTCCATCCCACTGTGGGATTCAGAAGTTCTGGGTCTTAATACTTGACACAATCATGAACTTGGAACGAGATGCTAAGTACCTATTTGATTACAAATACAGGGCAGGGAAGATCTTCAAATTCCCATTACTATTACAGGTTTATAAAATTCTTTTTTTCTATATTTGGTTCTGTGAAGACTATATAGCAATATTCTAAAAATTATAAAAGTTCCTATTAAAGATATACAAGAACTGGAAAGAAAGGGATGGCCATTGATCAGGGGAATAGCTAAACATTATGATGCATGAACATAATAAAAATATACTGAACCATAAGAAATAACAAATATGAAGAATACAGAGAAACATGGGAAGACATGAATTGAAGAAATAGGAAATTATATATACAACAAACACAACAACGAAAATGAAAGAAGCAGCAAAACACTTTGAAATTGTACAGTGTGTGATTATAATGATCAACTTCAGCCCTGGAAAACAGAATGCACCCCTTGTGCACAGCTTGGAGGCAATAGGTTTAGAAAGCTCTCATATGCTGTCATACAGTTGACTTTTTGGTTGGTTTTGATTAACTTTTTTTCTCTTTTTTAAAAATCTTTGTAACAATGGATGGTTTGCTGGACAGCAGAAGGAAAGGGATATATTTGGAAATAACTATTATTTTAAATACAAATGCTATCAATAAGAAATTGATTAATAAGAGTTATAGTCTGCTTCTCTCATTTTTTTATTCATAAATGCTCATTTTTGCTTAATATCTCTCCCTCACTATTTCACATTTCTATATCAACTTTATCTTAAATAGACTTTAAATCTGTCATAAATGAACTTTCAGAAAGCTTTGTTAGTTAGTTATTTCTACAAATTAAGTGAGCTTCCACATTTAGTGAAATATTGTGTGTATTTCTGATTATATCAATATGGCTGTTCTGTGAATTTTGCTGTTCTTTCAAATAAATACATCTTGTTGACTAGATTTTTAAATTTCTCATCACAATTTTTTTTGAAGAATTTTCTACTATACTATGATTTCTGAAATCTTGTCTGTAATAATTTAATATTTTACTCAAGAATTATGTGCTTTGTGTTTATAAGTACATATTTAGGTTAGAAAACAAGCAATGTATTAGATTCTGCTTTTCAGAGAAAGGCTAATTTAAAGCTTTTTTATATTATTTGTCACTACTGCTTTTAGTTGCATAAGCATCAGTGGGAATTGTAATCTCAATAAGATTCAACAATGTGTCATTATAGTCAAATCTGGCCATAGGCTACATTAATAAAAGTAGTCTCCAGAAAATTGTCCTAACAATTAGAGCTACCCCAAAGTAGCTGCTTATGTAAGTTCTGAACTCCCCCATCTTTGGAGATCTTGAAGCAGAGGCTAATTCACTATTTGAAATAGATATTGTAGATACTACTCTAAAAAAAGGTAGTTCACAAAGTCACTTTCAGGCTTTTAATTATAAATCTAAGTATAATTCTAATTTAGGATACATAAAATCTAGAATTCCAGAGTTTAATGGGATTTTTAGAGATCAGCTACTCTAAACCTTCCATGAAGCACAAATACCATCTATTAGGACAATTTCTTACGGATAACATATTGTTGGTTTGTTTTTTTGGTGTTTTAAAGTCTGTTTTGTAAACTTCTCTCTTTTTTTAATTGTTAAAAGTATTCATTCCATTTATGCTCAAGGTTGTAATAGTTAATTTAGTTTTCCATCTATAATTTTGTTGCTTATTTTAGCAACATGGAATATGATCATACTTATTTCATTATTAACAATTCAATACCAATTTTTCACTTATCCACACATACTCACATATGACACTGATGAGTTTCTAAATTTCTAGTACCTCTCTCTATTTTTTTTCCAAAATGTTGATTTGTTGGATCTTCCTTATCCCACAGTTTATTCCAGAATTATTTGTTTTCCCCTTCATACTTATTTCTCATCTGACGCCAAAAAATAAAATTATTTCTTGCCCCCCTTACTTTCTTCATTTGAATATTTTTATATTTGTCTTTTTTATTCTTTCCTCTTCCCACCAAGTTTATTTGTATTGATAACTATAACAATCCTACTGCTTTCTCACATAAGGGGTTTTCTATTGAAATGTTTCTTAATGAAATCAATACTTATTCCTTTTAAGCTTCCCATGGCAATTATATTGAGGTAATATTTAATCAACATACTTATTGTTTTGTTGTCACATGCCAGTGGAGTGTAAACCCAAGCTTATAACCAGGTTTGGGGAGTCAGAACCAACCTTTGGATAACACCTAAACTATATATGTATATTTCTTTTTTTTTTTTTTTTTGGAGGGCAGTTGGGGTTAAGTAACTTGCCCAAGGTCACACGGCTAGGTTTTTGTTTATGTGTGGTAAGTGTCTGAGGTCAGATCCGAACTCAGGTCCTTCTGACTCCAGAGCCGGCACTCTACTCACTGCACCACCTAGCCACCCCTATATGTATATTTCTATATCTATATGTATGTGTGTGTATATGTATATGTATATATATGCATGCACATATATATTTTTTAAACACTGTATTTTTATTGTGTTGTGACCTTGGGCCTTAGTTTTCTCATCTGAAAAATGAAGGTTGGATGATCTCCAATCACATGTATCAGACACCTTTCATCTCTAAAATTCTAAAAAACCATTAGTTGTTAAGAATCTCAGAATTGAAAAACAATCTCCTGGAGCTGATATTCTCCAAACTAGTCTGAGAAGCTGGACATAACTTATCATGACAAAGTTGCAGTCATTTTTCTATTTAACTTATCTTACCAGATCATAGGATCATGGACCTAGAGCTTACAGGGAATTTAGAAGGCAAGTCAAATACCCTTATTTTACAGATGAGGAAACTGAGGCTGAGAGATTGTGACTTGTCCAATATCACACAACTAGTGTCTGAAGTAGACTTTGAACTCATCTTTCATAATTCTGAGCTCATTCACCGACACAAAGCTACCATGAGTGGCAAGAGCAATTTTCTAGATCTTTCTATATAGAAAGTACTTTAGTTCCCACATATTCTACACAAGTTAATCCATGCATGGCAATTGGAAACTATAAAGTCTTTGGTTTTGGATAGGCTCCCAATTCTTCTCTTCATGCTCTCTTGTGGACCTCCTTAGTTTCCATGGGTTTAATTATCATCTCCATGTTAATGACTCTAAATTATATATACTCAGCCCCAGTCTCTCCACTGAACTTCAATCCTGAATCACCAATTGCCTCTTGGAATACCAAACTAGATATCCTGGAGATATTTCAAACTCAGAATGCCCAAAAGATAACTCATCTTTCCTCCCCAAGACTCACTCCTCTTGCAAACTTCTCTTTCTTTGTTGAAGGCATCATCATTCTTTCGTTCTCCATGGTTAATAACTTTCCTGACTCTTCCTCACCCCACATAACCAGTTGCAAATTACATTTCTCCCGACATAATATTTCAAGCATCCACCGACTTTAGTTTGTGCTCTTATAATTTCTTGACTAGATTACAATTAGGGAACAGTCTCCTAATTGGTCTTTTTGTCTCAAGTCTCATTTCTGTCCAATTGCCATCATTCTGGACTGTGTTTGACTCAGGTTAGTCCCCTGGTAGTTTATGTTCAATTTTTTGGGTGAAATAAGATACCTGTAGATCATTCAACAGTTAATAGAATATTTACTTAGCTATAACAGGAGGACATTCAATAAATGTATACATTGAGGACACTGAATTGATTCAGCTGAGTGAAGCTCCCTGTCAGAGTAGCCCATCTTAGTCTGCCAGCCAAGCATCAGAGAGACTGAAGTTCCTGAGGGCTAATTTTTACTCAAGAAACCAGGAAATTATGACAATTGAGCCTTTATAGTCCCCTGAACTACTCAAGCTTTGAGGATGGTTTCAATACCTTTTAAGAAAAAATTAGCCTAATCTGTAATGTAGGTAGAAATAAGAGAGATGGGGTTGGGATATTGCTCTTATTACATCTACACTGCTAGAAATGTATTTGTATCCCTAGCATAGTATGTGGCACATAGTAGGTGTGTAATAAATACTAATAGGTTGTATATCTATTTTATACTAATATAATGCCTCTAATAATGCAGTCTAAGCTTTATTTGATTTAATGACCACAGTCTATGTTCTTAAGAAAATTCTCATAAAGGCATACTGCTGATTAAAGAAATTAGAGGGTCTGGATAGATAAGCCTATTGCTGGCCAAACATTTTTTTTTAATTGCCCTTATTGGGAGGGGTACTATAGGATATGGTATAGGATATGGTTTAATTTCATCTTTCTATTTACATTTAGAAATAGATAAAAATTAAAAGACTGTTAGTGAAAATATTTACACTAAACAATGTATTTCAAATATTGACATGTTTACATTGTACTGGAACAATATTAACTTAGAAGATAACACATACATCTCTGTCTTCCAATATTTGCTAAATACGAGTAATACTTCTTCTTAGAATTATATTAAAATACATAAATGGCTATTTGTAATCTAAATCACATGTTCAGTAAGATGGCAAACTAATCATTTCTTCCCCTATAACTCTAACCTTTAAAAAAAAAGTGTGATATGTCAGATGCAATTATACCGGAACCACAGAACCAACAAGAGAGAAATAACAAAGTAAAACCCTTATGAATTAACACTGGAAAACTAAGCCTTAATCACTAAGCATTGAGCACCAAATTACACAGCAACTAACACAAGCTTTCTTTGACCTTGTTGTACCACCACCCAGATTATCACAGCCCCTATGCTCTCCCCCTACCCTCACAAAGGTAGCAGTCCTTTGCTAAGCCCTATGAGGGAGTGGGGGAAGGGAAAGCAAAACTGTGTTGCCTTCTAAGATTGGACCCCAGGTTAGGACACCCCAAAGGCTGGGCTGCAGGGTCTGCCCCATCCTCTCACCACTCTGCAAAAAAGCAGCAGATCCTATTGCAGTCCAGCCACGAGGAGCTAAGGAAGAGGCAGCCCGTTTATCATGCCAGGTCTGAAGAAGGGATGAAACTCAGCTATGGCCAGACCTGTACCACCAAAGCATATTTCAGTATAGGGACCTAGGCTGATGAACCCCATATTTTCTAACACTAGTAGACTTTTTTGTAGTTAAACCTTAGGGGTATACTCACCAGGAAAGGAGGAGGAGCAAGAAAATTGAGCGATGGAGGAATTTTTTTTTAAAAGGCTAACAAATTATCTCAATAGAAAAACTCTCTATAAAGGCCCAGTGCATAAGCAGATAAATTGACTGACAGAAGTCTTAAACAAGAAAGAAAACAAAACCAGGATGAGAAATAACTCCTCAAAGAAAATACAAACCTCTCAACTATTACAAGATAGGAAAATGAATCAATGCCTGATGAAATACAGAATGCTGGACTCCTGAGACAGCATAAAAACACACACCAAAAAACTGCAGAATAATTTCAGAAATTAAATTCATAATAAAAGAAATGAGGATTTATCATAGGTCAGAACCCAGAGGTCTTGGTGCAGAATTAAAAAAAATAAAAGACCTTCAATTATAAAAAGGGATTGTTTCGGAGAAATTTGGGAAAATGCGAACTGATTCAGAATTAAGTGAAAACCAGAACAATTCAAAGAAAAAGAATTTCGAAAGACTTTAAGAACACTGATCATTGTAATGACTAACAAGGAGAATGATGCACCAGTTGACAGAGACTGACCCAAGATGCAGAATGAGACATACATTTTTGGGCATAGCCAAGGTGGGGATTTGTTTTGCTTAACTATGCATTTGTCAGAAGCATTTTTTTTCCTTTAAAATTCTGAACTTAGTAAACAAATATAATTTGCACTTCCACATACAGTGTAAGACAGACAGTAGAGGTTTGTACATGAAACTAAATCTCTATTTTATAGGCCTCACTTTAAAATGTGTGTGTGTGTGTGTGTGTGTGTATCCATGCCAGCAAAGGTTATATGTATAGTTCTTTTAGGTTTTTTTAGGTTAATTGGGGAAATTTATTAATAGGTCAGTTCTGAGAGGCAACAGGACAAAACACCTGGTCTAAGGCCAGGTCAGGTTATTACACAGAAATGGAACAAAGGCAGAGAGCCAGGGATGATGTGTGCACATTGTTTTTCCATGGGACAGTTACTTTTGCTGTCCACATTCAAGGCAATTTACATTAACTGTGGAGTACTGGGTCATGGTCCCATACACTAGCTCCCACCATACATTTAATGCAATTTTTAAAGAAAGGGCAATTTGAACAAGATAAAATATAGGATGGAATGCAATTGGCATATTCCTTTAAGTAGCAAGCAGCAACAGAAAATGAAAAAGAAATATTTGAGATGTTCTTGCAAGGGAAAAGCTTATATGCACATATATATATATATATATATATATATATATATATATATATATATATATACATATACACACACACACACACACATACACATACATATGTACACACACACACACACACACACCAGAAGAGTAGATTTGCAAATAAAAACACAGGGGCTCAAAAGGGAAGATAAAATGCAATTCCTGAGAAAAAATTCTCCCATCTCTAGAAATTATTGTTTAAAAAAGACACTGTTGGGGCGGCTAGGTGGCGCAGTGAGTAGAGCATCGGCCCTGGAGTCAGAAGGACCTGAGTTCGGATCTGGCCTCAGACACTTAGCACACACACAAACAAAAATCTAGCTGTGTGACCTTGGGCAAGTTACTTAACCCCAATTGCCCTCCAAAAAGCTAAAAAAAAAAAAAGAATATTCATTTGGGGCGGCTAGGTGGCACAGTGAGTAAGAGCGCCGGCCTCGGAGTTGGGATGACCCGAGATCAAATCCGGCCTCAGAAAATGAGCACCCACACATAAATAATGACTAGCCGTGTAACCTTGAGCAAGTTACTTAACCCCAATTGCTTAAAAAAAAAAAAAAAGACAATTGTTCAGTTGTATCTGACTCTGCATGACCCCATGGACTTCTGTCCATGGAGTTTCCTTGGCAATACTGGAGTGGTTTGCCATTTCCTTCTCCAGTGGCAAAGAGGTTAAGTGACTCGAACAAGGTCACACAGCTAGAAGTTTCTGAGGTTAGATTTGAACTCATCTATCCTAACACTAACCTCAACATTCTATTTACTAACAGGGTACTAAAAGAGGTGAAACACTGGGAGAGCAGTTTCTTGTTTTCATGGATATCCTAACTGAGATGGAATTCACTTGGAAGGATCATGGGAAAGGCAGAGGGTAAAATTAGATTATATAATTTGAAATGAGTAATTTCTACATGGGACTGTTTCCACTGAACATTACTTCCCCCTAAATCATTACTTCTAAAATGAAGTGTAGCAGAAAAGAGATGATTGAGCAAGATTGACAAAGGTAACAATGTGCTTAAGCCTGGAACATTTACTTCAGAAATGCAATCATAGAGGCAGCTAGGTGGCGCAGTGAGATGGGATCTGGCTTCAGAAAATGAGCACCCACAAAAAAATAATGACTGGCAGTGTAACTTTGAGCAAGTTACTTCACCCCAATTACTTTGTGAAAAAAAAAAGAAAAGAAATGCAATCACATGGGGAACAGAAATGAAAGGAATAAATAAGGGTTTGGCCACAAATCAGATAATAAAGTTTCAGAATATATTAAAAGAAAGTTAATGAAGATAAAAAATTCTGGAAAAAATAAGCTAGAAGAGAGGGAGATTTTTAACTACTCACTCAACTGAAACGAAGAAAGAGAAGGGACATAAGAGAAAATATATAACTAAATGGAAGCAATAAATGAAGTTAAAGCTTAAAACCAGAGAAAGAACAGGCAATCAGGTCCAGGAGTGGGAAGAGTCTATAGGGAGAGTTGCTAAGTTTAAGCAAAACTAATTGCCGAAATAGTACTGACTTAAAAGAGATAGGAAATAATTTTAAAAACTTAAAAAATGGAGGAAAAAGCAAGCTTAACTCACTTAATTTTAAGAATATGGCAGTGAAGAATAAAATCAAAATATCTTCTAAATTTTTCTAATTAATATCCATGTAGCATCACTTTTTGTAGCAACAAAGAACTAAAAATTGATGTACCTCAGTGGCAAAATTACATGTGGCATATGAAAAATGGAGTATTTACTGAGCTATGAGAAATGATTAACATAGAGAAGCATGGGAAAATATATGAAATGATACAAAGTAAAATATACAGGAACAGGCACACCATACACAATTACAGCAGAAATGGAAAAAAATAATCAAAAGTGAATGATGCAAAATTAAGAACGACCTCATCGAGTTTCTTTGCAGTTGGGCTACTATGGATGTGGAATACAGTATTATGTCAGATTTTTTGGATATGTTTGGTTAGTTTTGCTGAACTGCTTTCCCCCCATTCTCATATTTATTTTTTGTTATAAGGGATGGCTTTCTGATAAGGGGAAGGGAAAAGAAAATAATGGGAAAGGTAGGTGACGTGTAAACAGAAGATATTAATAAAAATTTATTAAAAAAAAAAGACACACATTGACACAAGCACTTCTATGGAATTAAGAAAACCATGAATAACTAAGTACATATTTATAATAGAAATATTAATACTAACACATAAGCATGAAATGACTATAGTATTCCACATGGTTATTTTTTTTCCAATACATAATACATGGGAAATAAATCAAAAGTACCTTTCAAGACTATTCAGTTTTATTGTCAGTGATAACATGCACAAGACTGTAATTTTACAGTTATTGTTTGTTTCATTTCCTTAAATATCCTTTGAAAGATTATGAATATGCATTAAAAAAATAGATTTACATTTCAGAAATGTAACACATTCAGGAAGCCCTCTGTAAACATAGACCTCTTCCCACATTTTTTTCCTGCATCTCCCATATAACTGAATTTATGACATTATAAATTCATAAACTGAATCTGGGCCGTTACATTAGAAGAAAAAAAAGTAAGATTGAATGCACTAAATTGCTTTTCATTTTCAGGCCTAAGAGCCAGATGCAAAGTTTTTTATTTAAAAGCAAACCAAAAGAGTTCCTTTTCTATGGATGTTAGGAGTCTAAAAATATTAACATGCAGTTTTTATGTTCTTGATACTGAAAGTTATTACTCTTTGCCCTCCCTTCATCCCATCTCCAGACAATTATAGAAACTATAGAACAGATTTGGTTACTAATTCCTCCTATACACAAGAAATTTTCCAGTGAATTCCACATGTGTTTGAATGACAAAGTGATGAAAAAAATTCTGCTTATGTTTTAAAAATAGTGGAGGAAGCAGAAGCCTTTTTAAGAAGTACATTAGCATGCCATAAAAATAAGTAATGATATGGAGAGAATCAGTAACACTAGTTCTTTATTTCTATACCCTGTACTTTCTAAAAATCCCTCTTTACCACACCACTTAGAAAAAGAACTGACAGGATCAAATAATACCACAAAAGTGATTTTAAGAAGGCACAGTTAAAAAATTCTTGATATTTGGCCTATTTTAGTCTTTGTATAATGACTCAAAATCTTTTTTCATAAAAAAATTAAATTTAAACTTTTAAAGAATTTTCATACAATGAATAAAGATTTTATAATTTCTTATTTAGCAACCAAATTATTTTTACTAAATAAAAGAGATTTTGCATGTTGTTCACATTAGTTTATCATAAATACATTATTACTGAGGTCTTTGAATGATAATAGTGTAAAGCTTAAAAAGCAAAACATAACTAAAATACTGTCGTTAATGTTAGATGATTCAAACAGCAACTAATAGCTGTTGCCAAGTTTTATTTTTAATAAAAAAAAAAAGATCTAGTTCACATTATTCAATGTCAGCTAAATTGTTAAAAAACTAAATTTTTAGTTACAATAGTAAACTATAAGAAATTAACATGCTTTTGTACAAAATGGATTTAAATAAAAACTGACACTCAAAGGATCTCTAAAATTCTGCCAACTTCCAGCCCAGTGAGAAGTAAAACCATAAAGTTATTTTATATAAATAATTCAAAATTAGTTTATAATGGAAATGCCAACAAGTCATAATTACTACATCAGCGTTGATAGTTTCCACTATACTTTCAACTAGGCACAACAAATGTGCAATATTTGACAGACTTTATAAAATTAAAGCTTTCAAAGCTATAAATAAAGAATATATAAATAACAGTGTATTATGTGTAACCCACTAGGACTGTTAAAAAAAATAAAGATGTAAACTAAACAGTTATCTGATAATATTTCAATAAGCTATTTTTACTATGTATAAAGCTATGGTTTATTAATTTTACTTTGCTGTAAAAAGTAATTTCATTCCAGTACACGATCTTCAAATCTTCCAGATCCTGACACTCATCTCATCAAGAGATCCCTCCATGAAGTCAGCTCGTCATATTTTCAGCAGCCTAGAACGAGAAAGAAGATTCATTACAATGAAACCAATAAGAGATATTTAAAAGTATTTTGGCAATTCAAAATGATCATTTTTAAAAACTACATTAATAGGCTATAATGTTAAATGACATATTTAAGTTATTACTATTATAAAAAGTTTGATTTACATCCTTGAATTCACCTTTAGTGGAACACTTTTAATTCTGCCATTACATGACCAAAACCATGAAAGGGGTTCATCACAGAATAGAAGGAAGAAAAAGAACAATTTTATTTGCCATTTCTCCAACTAGAAAGAGAAACAGGTAAAAGAGCATGGATATTTGGGAATGATAAGAGAGTTAGGTGCTCTCTATACTAAAAAAGATGATGAAGGGGCTTAAGAAATACCTCTCCACATTCAAAGTTATCAGGGACCCAAAAAAAAAAAAAAAAAAAAGCAAAAAAAAAAAAAGCAAGCTTTACTGTAGGAGTGTGGGCAGAGGGGGAAAAGATGTGTAAAAAAAAAAAAATAGGTACCTATGTCAGGAAGTTAGAGTCTAAAACATACCAAATAAAGGAAAAGACTATTCAACACCTGGAATTAAAAAAACAAACAAACAAAAAACAAATCAGAGGCTCTTTCTGAAGAGGAAGCCAGATGCTCAGATTCACAGGTGTTTCCAAGTAAGATATTATCTAAAGGGTCAAAGAAAAAAAAAATGGTTGGTGACTGCCTGTTTATGGATATGAAGTTAGCTACTGGTTGGCCTGACAACAAATACTGGGAAGTTTGCTTACCTCTCCTCTGACTCTTAAAATCTAGTTTCTTCAAAGAATAGCTCACATGCCACTCCTTATTTGAAGCCTTTCTTGATAGACTTTTGTGGGTAGATGCAATTTCATTTTTATCTGTCTTGCTAGTGCTTCACAGAATGCTTGAATACATGCATATTAATTGAATGGGTCTTTGTCCTGATAAATCATATTATCAAGACATAATAGAGAACCTTCCATTCAAAACACATTACTACTACACAATTATGGTCATTCAAATGATCCCAAATGTTATTACCAGAAAGAAGTTGGAAAGCACTACAAGAATCTTAGGCAAGAAAATTGAAGACCATTTAAAGTGCACAGGGTATATTTTTATAACTCTGGCTCACTGAAGGAAAAGGGTACATGAAAGAAAAACTGATTTGGAAAAGAACTGGTTAAGGCAATAAATGAGAATGGATGCTATCATAGGAGCAACATCTACCCCAAGCAGGTTAATTTTCCCTTAAAAGGTGCTAAAATCCCCACCAAGACTTAATTGACTCAGGGCATTAATGCCTTTGACACAGCTTCCTCCCAACCTAATCACAAGAGCCATGCCATGAAAGAACAGGAGGAGCTATGATATAATCAGGCTCAATTGTTACATCAGCATGGGCAAAGAAGCTGTGCCAATAAAATATCTTTGCTGAGTATCTTTCCATGCTATGGCTAAAATCTTTTATTAACTGATGGATGGGCTACAAGCAGGGGTGTACTAGAGCCAGCTCGAATCAGATTTGAGAGCTTAAAAGTAAATTTTTAATGTTAAAGTTTCACTGTGAGCATTTATACCTCAGAAATTAGCAAACCCTACAAATCAGGGCTTGATTTATTCTTTGGTTGACTGTCTAGACTTAAGAAATTAATGGAGAAAATGTTAATAATGTTAAATTAAACTTAAAAGTATCTCCATGCAGTTTTTTGTTTGTTTTTTAATTTGTGAAGAGCTTTTGTTAAACACTTATTGGCACACCTCTGGCTACAAGTTATCTCACTTGATTCTAATTACAAAGATTAATATTAGACTAGCCTGAAACACGCCAAGGCGACCTCAAATAACATCTGGATTTCTAGCCCATGGCTCCTGATCAGGGAAGAAGTACCCTTAACAAAGGATTGGAAGAATGTATTTGCTCAGTACCCTTAACAAAGGATCGGAAGAATGTATTTGCTCAGTATCTTGTAAATCTAATATTTATAAAAAGACTTTTAACTGAAGAGGAAGGAGGTGGGGGAAATTGCCAATGCATATCTCCACCAAGCTAAATACCATATAAAACAATAACAAAAGAGCAGCTGAAAGACCCAGAAGTTCATGCAAATGAAAATAAATCCAAAAAAGAAGCCATTGTTAAAACTCAAATGCTTCTCCATAAATGTCCAACATTCTGGCAACAAGAGGAAAAAATGTTAATGCAAAATAAACTTTAAAAAGTGCCATGTACACAGTTCTTTGTTTTTTAATTTATGGAGAGCTGTTTGTTAAACATTTACTGGCACACCTTTGGCTATAAATATCTCGCTTGATTCTAATTCCAAACATGAAGCACCAGACTAGGTTGAATCATGATAAGTTTACTTCAAATAACATTTGGATTTCCAATAAAGACTAAAGATAGTATGGTCCTAATACAGGAAAACATATTTGACCTAATACATCATTGGGATTTAGTAGAATGAAATGCATAACCAAGTAGAAACCTACTCTGAAATCGGGATTATCTTATTTAAAAGAAAAAGCGGGTTAAAATGAGGACAAGAAAGGAGTTTAACATTGTGCATTTAAGATGTATGGAGGAAATCCATGAAAGGTAAAAGCAGGGAGAAGGGGATGGGACATGTTGAAGATCAATACAAAGGAGGAGAGAGGGAAGGAAGGAGAGGGAGAGGAGAGCACGAGTGTTATTTTTTTCTTTTACAAGAGGCAGTATGATGCAGTTGATAGAGCTCTGGCCTAGGAATCAGGAAGACCTGGGTTCAAGTCCCTCATCTGAAACCTTCAGGCTGTTACTGCAGCTCTCAGTGCTCTATACAACTCTCAGACTGTAAGCTGCAGAAAGGTGCTGACCTACATTGATAGAAGTTTCCCCACAGAGGAGTCCCCTATGCTAGTGACATCAGAAGTCCAGTCCCTATCCCCATAGTCCTTTCACAACAAAAACCAGGCCAGTTTTTGTAGGACCTAGACGTGTTTTGTGCACAATACTCTTTCCATCCATTACTAAACTCCAGCAAGTTTTATTTTCTTTTCTTATATAAATATAATAGATTATGCATATGGATAACAAAAAAAGCAGAACACAGGATAAGACTCAAAGGATTCTTCCTAGGCTACTTGGAATGTGATGACACCCTTCTAGGTGGGTTAAAAGGCGCAATTAACTGAAAATACTATTTATTAGCATTTTTAAATTATTATTTTATTAGTAGAATCAGGCACGACCTGATTACATTTCTGTACAGGGAAACCACTATTTGTCTGTTCAAAAACCTTGGTGGATGTGCTTAAATAGATTTTAAAAGTTATGCTTTGCTACGGGTAAGAATTCTATGAACCAGAATGGGTTTTCTTTTTTGTTTCATTCACAAGTTACAATATAGGCAGGTTGTTAGACCAGTAACCAGGATCAAAAAGGGGTGGAAACAAAAGAAAGGAAAAGAGAAGTCTTCTCTTCAAATAGGAAGATACAAAATCCATAAAGACTAAAGATACTGTAGCATAATGGAAAGGATGGATTGGAATCAGGTGACCCAAACTGGCAACTACATGATCTTGAACAAGTCTCTGAATCTTTCAATCAATAAACAATTATTTATTAAGCACATACTATGTGCCAGGCATTGTGCGAGGTGCTGGGTATATAAAGAAAAAATGAAACAATGCCTCCCCTCAATGGACTTTATTAAAGCCTCCTGGGTCTGTCTCCTGATCAGATAAGACGATATATCCAAAGTGCTTTGTAAAACTTTTAAGTGCTACATAAATGTCATTATTAGGGACTGAAATATTTTTCCTCATCTATAAAGTGAGGGTGATGGGGGTTTTTACTGTGTGTATTTTGGCTCCAAATTTCTATGTCTTTGACCCTAAAAGGGAAACCAAATGGAAACATGACAAATTATGAGGTTTCATTTTAGCAAACATTCAAATGAACTACAGAGATTTAATTCTCATTTTTTTCCTCTGGTTCTAAGGGAAAAATACTAGAATTCAAAGTGTGAGGACAGCAATTTATCCACTTCTCAGTACTATATAGTTAGGATTCTTTGACCACAAATTAAGGTAAGAGTGGGGGGTGGAGGAAGGAGGTCTTTAAAAGACCCAGGAGGGTTTAGAGATTCAGGGTAAGACAGCTGTATGTGGAAATAAAACCAAGGTTTTTGACCTTAGCAAGTTAATCCAATTCTTTTGAATGAAATTTTCTCATCTATAAAACAAGGGACTTGGTCCAGTTGGTCTTCAAAAGCTCTTCCACTTCTGGTAATTAATGTCTCTGAAAGGTTTGAATGCCATCATACTATTCAGAGAGGAAAATGAGTGAAAGCAAAATACTGACTGTGATTCAATTGTGGGAGAAACAGAAATGCAGCAAAAAAAAAAAATCAACATAAAAGCAGTTTCCAGTCTGTGTATACAACTTTTTGTAGAAGTGGTCTGAGAATCTGTATGTGCAATTAGTATTATTATTTGAATGTATTGTGTGTATGGATGGATGCGTTACAACAGTTTTTAGTGAAACATGATTTATTTAAAAGCATTACTGAATTCATGTTGAGAGGCAACATGGTGTATAGAATGCTGGCCATAGAGCCAGGGAACCTGTGTTTAAGTTCTATTCCTAATCAATACTGGATGTTTGACCCTGGAAAGTCATTAAACCTTTTTAGGCAACTCTCTAGGATTGTAAGTTGCAGAGAACTTGCTGACATTTACTAGAAGAGGGAGTATCCTCATCAAGTAGTTCTTTATGCCAATGAAATCACAGGTCCACTTCCTATTACTAGATTCCTAATGGCCTTTTGCTATCATGTATCTGCTTAATCAATTAATGCTAATAATATAACCAGAATGGAAAGGGGGGTAGGGAGGGAAGAAATCACTAAATTTTTGGACATTACAAATAGGTCTTTATGCTGGAAAAGTTTGAGAACTATTCATTAAAATGTAACTGGTTCTGGGGAGAATCAACCAATTATAAAAACATTTATTAAAATATTTGTTATGTTGGAGATAAAAAAAAAGTAAAAACAGTTTCTGCTCTTAAGGCATTCACATTATTAAGAGAGAGACAAGATGTAAATAAAAGGTACATATGAGATACACACAGAGTTGATGGGAAGTAATTTCAAAGGATAAGGAACTAGCAGCTGGCAGGGAGATGAACATGAAGGGGAAAATGGGAAAGGCCTTCCACAGAAGGTGAGTTATGAGATGAGATGTGAAGCCAAGGAAACTAAGAGGAAAAGATGAGGAGGAAGAAAATTCTAGGAATTGAGGGATGGCTGGGAGGGGCAAGGAAGGGGAAGAAAGGGTAGAGGAGACAGTTAGTACAAAGGCACAGAGACAAGAGATAAGAGTGTTGTGTTCAAAGAAATGCAAAAAGACCAGAACTACTAAAATGTAGCTTGTGGAGGAAAGTGAAATCTAAGAAAATTGAAAAGGTAGGAAGCAGCTAAGTTAAGAGTTTTATATAGGGATTTAATATTTGGATCTGGATGAACTGGAAAAGAGACTTGAGGCTGGAAAACCAATTAGAGCCAAACTCAAGTCTAGGCAAGAGGCAATGTATACCTTAAGTAGCATGAAAGCTGTGGAAGTGAAGGGGATGAATGAGAAACACAATAAAGGTAGAAACAAGATTTTGACAATGGCCTGGATATACAGTTGAGAGTGAAGATCTGAGAATGACAACATGGTTGTGGACATAGCACCACCTTCTACTAATTATTTTAGTTGTTAGTGCTAGCCTTTCCAAACTACTACATAATTATTTTCCTTATACTTATGTGTTCTTGTCTCCCTCATTAGGATGTAAGCTTCTTTTAAGTTCTTGTTGTTCAGCAGTTTTTTCATGACTCCATGAGGGGTTTTCTTGGCGAAGATATTGGGATGACTTGCCATTTCCTTCTCCAGCTCATTTTACAGTTGAGGTAAACTGATTCAAACAGGTTTAAGTGACTTACTTGCCCAGGGTCACAGAGCTAGGAAGTATATGAGGACAGATCTGAACTCTGGAAAGTAAGTCTTCCATACTCCAGGCCAGGTAATCTATCAATGTGCCACCGAATTGCTCTTTCTTTTAAGGAGGGAATATCATTTATTGTAGTTGTAGCCACACTGCTTAGGATAGTTATCTGGCTCATAGTAGGAATTTAATAAATACTTGCTGGGGCAGCTAGGTGGCGCAGTGAGTAGAGCGCTGGCCCTGGAGTCAGAAGGACCTGAGTTCGGATCCGGCCTCAGACACTTAACGCACACACAAACAAAAAACCTAGCTGTGTGACCTTGGGCAAGTTACTTAACCCCAATTGCCCTCCAAAAAGGCAAAAAAAACCCCCCCAAAACAAAACAACCCACTTGCTAATTGACTAGGAGGATGGTAGTGCCTGATAGTAACTGGGAAATTCAAAGTAGGGAGAATTTGGAGGAAAAAAGTGCTGTTTTAGAAATGCTGAGTTTGAGATATATATAGAAGAGGTAGTGGGTAATATGGCACTATAGCTGAGGAGAGAGACTAGGACTATAATAAAGATCTGGGTATCATTTGCTTACAGATGATAATCTAATCCATGGAAGCTACTGAGATCTCTGAGAGAACATAAAAGGAAAAAAAGGCTCATGAAAGACATTTAAGGGATACCCACTGTTAATGTGACAAATCAGCAAAAGACACTGGGAAGGAACGGAGGAGAAAGCAACGTCAGGATAACCTAGAGTGAAGAAGGCGATTAATAGTGTCAAATGTTTCAGACACTTCAAACATGAATATTTGGAAAAAGTCATTAACTTTGGCAATTAAGATCATTAGTAACTTTAAAGAGAATCATTTCAGTTGGAGGTCAGAACCAGATTGCAAAGGATATGAGAAGAAAAAAATTGGAGGAAACAAGTATAGATGGCTTTCTCAAGTTCCATTAAAGAGAGCTATGGAATTATATATAACTAGTGGGGATGGTAGAATCAAGTTAAGGTTTTTTAAATATAGAGGAGATATTGAAATATCTGCAGGCAGCATAGAAGGAGTCATTAGATAGGGAGTAACTCAAGATAGAGTAGGGATGCTAGTGGGGTGAGGGGTGGGGAGGCAATCTACTGGAAAAGACAACTGGGATAGGATTAAGATGCATGCTGACCTTGCAAAGGAGAAAGGTCACGTCTTCAAGAATATTGAAAAACCAGCACCTACAAAGGCAGAAGTGGTGTTCTTGTAGGCTCTTGGACTTGGAGAATTCTAATGTCTCTTTAAAAACAAAATCTTATTTTCACTGGTCACTTTTGTTTTTATAACACCTTCATTTCTAAAAATATTCCCACTCCCCAGTTGAGTCAACCCTTGTAAGAAAAAAAGAAACAAAGTAATTCAGCAAAACCAACACAACCACTTTATCTGACAATTTGTATAATATTCCAAATAAATATTACCACAACTGCAAAAAGGTGAGGAAGATATATCAACTCTCCTTCCGTGTCAAGTCTGGTCATTTGGGGGGCGGGGGGGTGTTTACATTGTTGCAATCGTTGTGTAAACTGCTTGGTTCTAACTTACTCCATTCTTCATCAGGTCACAGGTCTTCTCATATTTCTCTAAATTCTTCACATATGTAGATTCTTATTGTACAGTGATATTCTATTATAGTTATGTACCACAATTTGTTTAGCCATCACCTGAACTATTCTACTAAGGACCTAGTTTTACCTTTCATATAAATTAACAGTCCTTCTCACCTTTAGTGCTTCTGTGGCCTTGCGAAGTTCTTTAATGACAGAAGATAAGGCCTCTGGGTTTATTCCTTGCTCACATAGACGTACACAAATAGAGAGTGTTTCCATATCCAAGCCAGTATTCAATATTCTTGAAATCTCCAGCAAAACTGAAACATATAACAAAAGTTTTTTAAAAGTTAGATATCAGAATTCCAATCTATATAGATAGTATCCTTTAGTCCAGATATTGTCACAAAACTGCAATTTCCTAAGGGATTTTGGAATTAATGCTGGAATTTAGTGATGCTATAAACGTAATACTCCTAACTCTTCCAAGTGCATTCATATCTATCATTTTATTTTTTTAAATTATAATAATCCTTGAGATAGGTATATATGGTGATATTATCTTTATCTGACAAATGGGACAAGACACCATGGGTTAGTTTTAGAGAACTCAACAAACAACTCAGATGTGGGGAAAAAAGAACCCATGAATAGAAGACTAAAGCAAATACAGGTGATAGAGCCTAAATAGAAAAAGCATGGCACAGTATTAGTAAACATTAACAGGAATCTAAAAGTTCAAAATAAGCTGAGGCAAGCTAGAAAAGCTAAGGACAACAATATGTTTGGTTTCTTCTTCCCACCCCCAAAAGTAATGTTGAGAGAAAGAGAACTAGATAGTAAGCTCCTCTAGGGCAGGGGCTGTCTGCTGACTCTTTCAGTATCCCTCTCTCTTAGCAATGCCTGGCACACGGTAGGTACTTAATAAATGCTTACTGATTGACTAATTAAAGAGAGCCAGTGCTTAGAATGGAATATGATAACTGAAAAAAGTTTCTCTTTGGATGAGAGAGTCTAAAACCACAAAAACTAATAGGCAGTTGGTACTCAAGAAAGTAAGGGGATAATAAAAGTATCTACTTGTTCCTGATGAGTTCAAGTCACCTAGTTTAGATGAATAAAATCTAGGGTAAAGGAAAATAAAACTGCTGTGCAAGAATCAATGATATTTTAAAGACTGCAAATTTGTCTTTTAGCAATTGCTTCTCCAGAAATACCCTATATGGTATTTTGTGTCTGTCCATAACTCTGAACTGCTGACTGTGAAAGGCATCATGGAGCAGTGGAATGTTGGACCTGAGAGTCAGTAAGACCTAGTTTCAAATTCTGCCCTAGTCACTTAACTGAGCAAATCATTCAACCTCTATAATCATCATTCTTTACTTATAAGATGGGAGAATAAAAAGCACCTCAAGAGGACTGTTGTGAGGATCAAATGAAATAAAGCATTGTATAAATTATAATTTTACTTAACATATATATATATATATATTTTTTTTTTTTGCTCCATACTAAAATAAAGCAGTTTCACCTAGAACATACTGCTAAGGAATAGTAAATTGTGAAAGTTCAATCACTATCAACAAAGGGCATTGGAAATAGCTGACCACCCAAGTTACTCCTAGACCTAAAGTTCTATAATTCTATAACTACCAATTTGACTATTTGTGGAGGGAATCTTTGATGAGTTCTGGATAAGCTTCAACTGGAAGCAGAACTTGTATGTGTGTGTGGGAAGCTTGTTTTGAGGTCTTTAACATACTTAGGGTAATAGATTTAATGATGGAAGGGGACTCCAGAGATTATCTACTCTACTCCCCTCCTTCCCATTTTTCAAATGATGAAACTGAAGCCCAGAGATATTAAGTAACTTGTTCAAGTCACATAAGTAGTAAGCAACAAAGTTAGGATTCAATCCCAGGTTCTGTGACTTCAAATGCATAACTGTATATACTTCATTAGGTTGTGTGAAAAATTGCCAGGAGCTTTATGGTGCTTTTATCAGATCTGAGCTGTTTCCTTCAGCAATTTTCTAACCTGGAAGGTATCCTTTTAATTAGTTCCCTTGAATTACTCTTCCATATATGGCCCTTACCGATCTTCTTGATTCCTAGATTCCTGGGCTTGATAAGGTAAACACTCACAACAAAAGGCAAGGCATCTAGGGGGAACTTATGGCATTAAATCTCAGGGTAAAGGCTAAAACACAGAAGCACAGCATGAAATTGGTGTGGACTGGGTCCAAAGCTAGATACAGTGAATGGTCATCAACCAGAAGCCCACGGTTTCAGAAGACTAAGTCCAATATTATTTCTGTTGTATTATACTCTAGAAGGAAGAAGTAGGAAAGAGAGTAAATGTACCCAAAACAAAAAGCAAGCAGAGCAAAAGGATAGGGGAGATTCCTATCTTTTAGGTAAAATAATTAAATTAAGAAGAGGTGTTTAAAATATTTCTTTCATGCATCCTTTTAACTACTACTGCAAAAAGGCACAAATCTACTTGCTGAAAAAGTTTTTTAGTTACTAAAACTTTATTATACTTGGGCATAAAAGGTGTCTTTTCTCATCTCTATATCACAGTTTAGAATAAAATTAGAATAAAAATATGAAACAACTATTCACTTACATGCTGGTAAACACTGATGAAGCTGCTTTAAATCTAAAGGACCTTCACACAATACCTCATATTATACACTCAGCTGTATTGGTAGTAAATCTTTTAACCTGGAAACTATAATTAACTGAAATGGGAATGTGTTTATAGTAGAAAGTGTCAGTATTATACATTGCCTCTGGATTCATTAAATAAAAACATTCTGGCAACATTTTTATGTCTAACAGAATGAATCTAAAAATACAAAAGTAGTAGATCAGAGTTTAACCAAAGGCTACAGGGCTTCTTCGTATCTTATTTTTGCATCCATGCCTTCCTGATGTGCTCATGTTATCAGCACTTAGTAATGGTGATTTTTATCAAAATTCTCTACATTCTAGCCTAAGGTTAGATACTCTAACCTGCCATGCACTATGTGAAAGCATTGACTATCTCTGGAGTTTTACAGCTTTACCAGTAATATTCCTTTGCTGCTAAAGTGGTCTGGTTCCTCTTTATATGTTCAGGTAAAGCACTATATTAACTTTTACTGTAAGTTCCAAATTGTTAAAAAACAAACAAAAATTTTTCCAAAGTTCAATCACGCTTATGCTGCTGGTTTCATCAGTCACCATAAGTCAAAGCAACAGCTGGAACATTGGTGGAAGTAAGAAAATACATTTTATATAATGATACCATTATCAGTCAATCAGTAAGTATTTATTAAGCAACTGCTATGTACCCTGCAGGCACTGCTCTAGACGCTGAGGATACAAAGGCAAAGAATTCTACAATCTCTACTCTGCAGGAGCTTACATTCAACCAGGGGAGAAAACAAACACATATATGTATATGTAGAATGAACATAAAAGAACAGTTATAAATAAATAAAAGTAGTTAAATAAAAGGAAGTTGAGGAGGGAAGGTATGAAAAGTTGAGGAATCAGGAAAAGACTTAGAAGGTAGTAACTAAGCTGCATCCTGAAAAAAGGCGTTTTATGAGGTGGATATAAGAAGGACTTGATGTGGTACAATAGTATCAAACTCAAATAGAAACTGATTCCTAAAGGTTGATATTGACTTGGAAAGTCACAAATGAACATTATCTATGCTTTATTGGAAGAAATGGGGTAGCAGCTAGGTGGCTCAGTGGATAGAATGCTTGGTCTGGAGTATGGAAGGCTCAGCCCTCAGACTTACTAGCTTTGTGACCCTGGGCAAGTCTCTTAATCCTGCTTGCCTCAGTTTTTCATCTATAAAATGAACTGGAGGAGAAAATGGTAAAACTACTCCAGTATCTTTGCCAAGAAAATGCCAAATGGGTTCACAAAGTGTTGAACATGACTAAAACAACAGAAATGTCATATTTTTATTTATTCTGTTAAACGTTTCCCAATTACATTTTAATCTGGTTCTGGCTGACTTGGGAGTTTTGCTAGTCACTTGTAGCCCCTGAATTTCCCACCTCTCAACTTGAATCAAGAAGACGTGGGTCTTCTTGGTATCCTTCCTCAGATACTAGCTCTGGGATGATGAGTAACTCAAAGACTCTGTCCTTCAGGTTCTTGACCTGTAAAATGAGGAAACTGGTTGAAAACTAAAAACAAATAAATTTATAAAAGAATGTGTGTGTAGAGCCTATATCAAATTACATACTATCTTGGGGGTGAGGGAAGGGGAGAGATGGTAAGAAAATTTGGAACTCAAAATCTTATGAAGTGAATGCTGAAAGCTAAAATAAAGTAAAATGAGGAAATTGGACTTGATGGCCTCTGAAGTCCCTTTCAGCTATCTATAATCATATAAAATGTCTTTCAGTTATGAGGACAGTCAATGCAAAGGGACAGATATGGGAAATGGTCCTCTGTCTGAGGAACAGAAATAAGGTCATATTAGGTGAACTGCAAGAGGATGAGGGGGAATGATATACAATGAGGGTGGAAGAATAAGCTGGCAAAGTAGTGTACAGATTTAAACATTAAGTGGAGAAGTCTGTACTTTGTGTGTGTGTGTGGGGTAAGGGTAGGGGTAAACAAGAGTTTAGAGGAGTGACATGTCAGGACTGTTTATGGGAAATCACTTTGATGGCAGTATGGAGGATGGACTGAAATGGAGAGAAACAAGGCAGGTGGACAAAGACAAGGTCATTGCAATAATCTAGTCAAAAGTTGGAATGTTGTGAGCAGAGAGGAGCCATGTGAAAAAAAAGTTATGGAGTCAAGAGTGGAAAGTTTTAAGAAAGCAACAAAATCAAATAATCCTATCCATCAAATATAAATTATTTTAATGGGTTCTTGGTTTCTTTCTTTGTTTTCCCCCATTCTGAAACCACTTCTAATGATTTTGTTGCTCCTTATATTTGGACCCTGCATACTGAACTTGTCAGATTTGTGTTTTCCAGACTACAG
The DNA here is from genome assembly GCA_011680675.1 of Gymnobelideus leadbeateri. Lineage (NCBI taxonomy): Eukaryota > Metazoa > Chordata > Mammalia > Diprotodontia > Petauridae > Gymnobelideus > Gymnobelideus leadbeateri. The sequence continues at coordinate 726,182 of WOXC01011372.1, forward strand.
GCCATTCACCTACAGTTGGTAGGCAAACAGTAGTTACCAGCCTATACACACTCATCACTCCCTGGATGTGGCCTATTCCAGTCAACCTCCTCCTTGGGACACATTGAGGCAGGGATGGCTCTATGCCACTTGTCAGCCTTTAGAAGCTATAGAAGCCAAGACCTTTGTCTCTCTCCTAAATGAATTTGGGCCCCAGCTTCTTGAGGGTAGAATGATGAAGTCTAGCCACTTTCCCCAATACCTCAATGTCCTCATATGCCTTACTAGAACAGCAGGCATGTCCTCAACCATATCTATCCAGTTCTAGGCAAGACTACAACAGCCAGCCAACAAGAAAGCAGCACCAACAGGATACACAGCAGGATGTTTGACCATTAAATCACAGGAGGGACTTTTCCTAAGTGGATACTTGCACAGTAATAGCAAAGAACTGCCCTTAATTCAACTGATGATGTAGAGAGGCTTATTATAACTATCCTAAACTAATAACCCCTCAGGAGGCTTTTCTGTATGCATTCTGGGTAGCCACATGCAAAGTTCCACCTCTTCCCATATTAGTAAAACCCCCTATGTTTTAATATTCCTATATTCTATTATGCTAACAGCACTATTTACTCTATGAAAATCCCTGTCTTGATTTGCTAAGCTGCTAGCTCCTCTAAGGAGCCTAGTCAGCTTGCTGAGAGCATGATCATCAGTAAATGCCTTTGCTTGGGTTGGAAATGGTCTTAGTCTGTGAATTCTTTCAAGAAGACCCTGAAACACACCTCGACAAACCTGTTGGAAATGTGGAATGAACTGAGTGTAAAGTTCAAAATTACAAAGCTGGGAGACTATAAAAACAATGCCTTATAAAAGAAATAGGAAATTTGGAAGAGGAGTACTTTTTTTGCTGAAGGGTGGGGAGAGGTGGATAATGAATTCTGTTTTAGATATGTTGAGTTTAAGAAGTCTCTACAACATTCAGTTTCAAACGTCTAAAAGGCAGTGGGTGATAATGAAGTCTTCCTTGCATACTGATGACTGGACATATTAATCTGGGAATTATGATCAGAAGTGAAAGATCCAGTGGTTCAAGGAAAAGATGGAGCAGTATCTCAAACCCCCTAAGCTTTAAGATTCAAGGACGAGGAACCTTTGACTTCAAGGTCACATGTGGCCCTCTAGGTCCTCAAGTACAGCACTTTGGCTGAATCCAAACTTCACAGAATAGATCTCCTTAAAAAAAGGATTTGTTCTGTAAAACAGGGACTCAATCAAAAGGCTGCACCCCCAAACCTTGAAGACATGTGGGCTCCAGAATGAAAGTTATCCACCCCAGATTCTAAGTTATTTGCATAGAAATAATAATTGGAACCATGGGAGCTGATGACATCACAAAAAAAGAGGGTACTGAGAACAAGGAGGAAGAAAGAGCCTGGTACTTAATCTTAACTAGTTAGGGGTTAGGATATGAATGATGTCAACAAATGAGGCTGAAATGGAGCAGTTAGAAGCAAAAGAATGAAGTGTCAAGCAAACCCAAGAGAAGAAAGCATCCAAGAGGAAGGGCAGTGTAATATACTGTAAAAAGCTTAAGATGAATGAAGATATGAAAAGACCATTAATTTTGACATATAAAACATCACTGGTAATCTTGAAAAGAACTGTCATATAGGTGATGAGGCTGTAGGTTTGAGTATGAAGAAAAGAAGTGGAGGCAATGAGTATAAACAGCTTTTTCTTGAAGTTTGGATGTAAATTGAAGAGTCAGATCCAGAGAATGAAAGAATGAGAGGGCAGTAGATGCCTGTAGAGGCATTTTTCTTTTAAAAGGACGTGGAGTCCTGGGCATATTTGTAAAAAGCTTAAGTGGGAAATACAATACAAGAAAGGGCGAGTAGGAATAAAGCAGATTAAGTAAAGTCAGTCAGTCATCATCTAAGTTCGAGGTACTGTGCTTGCTACATGCTAGGAATACTAAGGCAAGAAACAGGCCCTGCTTTCAAGGAGCTCACAGTCTAACAACTATGCACCAACAGCTATACTCGGGGTACTTTGGAAATCATCACGGGTCTGCAAGGGTCCAAGTGAAGCAGAAACCAGCACGCTTGTGTTCTGATGCCAAGAAAGGGTGAAACCCCCCCATTTACATAAGCTCTTATTTCATTCATAGCTAATACTTCAATTTCAGTGACACCATATGAACTCACATGCACTCGAGCACTGACGCAACTTTTTTTTTCTTTTCAACTTCATCACATTCATCTTGGTCGCACAGATGCATGCGTTCCTTTCACTTTCATCACACTCACATGTAAACACAGACACAACACAACGTATGTTACTTACACAAGTGTACGCATACACACCACCCGAGTCCCTCCCAGCATCCTCCCCTCCCCCCACTGCTGGGTCGCATTTGGGGAAGGGGGAGGGCGGGAGTGGGCCGAGCGCGCGCACATTCTAGGCCCCGGGGCGCGCGACGGCGACGTAGGGAAACGGGACAGCGCGCGCCCGCCTACGGAGAAACCAAGGAGACACATCTCGAAAGCGAGGCGTCAGCCTACACGGGGGTGTCGGGTGAAGCGGCCCGGGACAAGGAGAGGTTATTCTCAAGCTTCCAAAAGAACCATCCCTTTTCGTTGGGCCCCGCGTCTGCCTGCGAACTGGAGAGGAAAGGAAGGGATAGGGACGGGGACTCACCGTCCATGGTCTCCCTCACCGCATTCAGGTTGGCCGCCGCGGCTGCCGCGGCAGCAGCACCGGTATTGCTCCCTGCCATGGCGACTGCCCGCCAAGGCGGGGGAAAAGCGGGAGAACGGTTTGACCCGGAACAGGAGGGAGTGTCCTGTCCTCCCGGGCAATCAGGCTGCACGTTGTCTCCTCACGCCGGAGGGAGACTCCGCCCCTCGCGCTGTGTGTCTGCAGCCGTGAGGCGCTCCATAAAGTTGCGTTCATTTGAATCCCTGGGTCTCGTTTCTATGGGGCGTGAGCGTGAAGCGCGAAGTTTCCATTCGAATTTCCTACGAGGTTGCGGTCTGATTGGCCAGTTCGAGGACGGCTCGGTGCGGCGATTGGCTGAGCTCCCGGAAGCCCCGAGCCCTGGTTGGCTCTAGGCATCTGGGAATCCGGGAGTTAAAGAGTAGCTCTGCTGCTGCCGGGGCAGCTGCTGGACCCCTGGGAGAGCCACCTGGATTCTCAATCTCTGCCGATTCCCACCGTGAGTGTCCTGGCTTCTCACCCACGGCTTATGGGTACAAGTTTTAGAGGGGGCTCCCCCTTCAATTCCCTAACTGTAACGAAATAGCCTTTTTTCCGGGCTCATTGTTTGCCAGTCTGCCCGCGCGGAGAATGCCGCAGGAGAATAGGGGGGAGAGGGGAGGGGGTATCTCTGCGAACTTCCTCTTTCCGGCAATCCGAGGCTGCCTTTGTGGGACTTGTAGGAAGGCGCCTTTCACCTGGCTGGGTATCCATCCGCCACCCCCCCCCCCCACCCGCGTCTTGGGATGGAGGCATCCTTGTATCCTGTCATGGAAGCATTTGACAGCTTGCCCCCAGGGGAACGTGAGCCTGTAAAAGGGCCGAGCCCTGACCAAATCTGTTGAACCTGAGTTGGGATAGGCAGGAAAAAAGAGGGTTGGTTTGAGATGGGGCTCTGGTGTAATGGGGCTTGGACTTTGTTTTGGGAGTTGGTTGAGAAGGTATGTGCTTTCCCTACGTTGATAATCTCCCGTTTGTCCTGTATATACACATATGTATGCATATATATATATATATATATATCATGCATATCGTTTTGTACGTGGTTGTTTGCATGTGTTCACCATTAGTTTGTGAGCTCCTTCAGAGCAGGGACTCTCTTCTGCCCTTCTTTGTATCCCCATTGTTGGGCACAGTGCTTGGTCCTGTGTTCCTGAATAAAATATTCAGTGAGTGTGCTGGAATACCCCAGGGGTCTTAATCAGTCGAGGTAAGCTGTTAGAGAGAAGTTTAAGCTGATTGATTAGGCATGTGTCAAAGTTCCTCTGGGGGGGTTACTTTATTTTTTCACATGACATTCTACTATCTTTTGTGAAAGCCACAATTTTTTTAACCATTATAGTAATTTCTTTTTGTTTTGTAAAGAACTGTCATGAATGCTATCGTCAGATTTTAATGACAAGAAACATGATCCTGTGATTTTCTTTCAGTTTTATCACTGTGCTATGGGAGACATCAAAGAAGCTAAAATGCAAATAACACCGGAAACTCCAGGGAAGATCACTGTCCTGAATCCGTTTGAAAGTCCAAGCGATTATTCCAGTCTGCAAGAACAAATTGTTTCCAGTCCTTCTGCTTTTAAATCAACAAAGTCTTCATCAGTAAGAACTGAATCATATGACATATACAAATATACATTCAAATAAAAGTATTTTCTCACTACAGGTAACAGTGTGACAGCAAACATGTTTTATTAATAACAATAATAGCAATGTCTGACTAATAGTGCTTCATAGCTCTAAGCACTTTGTCCCATAGCAGCCTTGTCAGCCACATGCTATCTCCATTTTACAGATGAGTTCATTGAATTTAAGCTTGCCTTCAGGCACATGTTTAGTAACTGCCAAAGATAAGATTAATACTTAGGGCTTCTTCTTTCAAAGCAGTGCACATCTAAGTTTCCATTGTTGCCCCCCTTGTTGGAGTTTGTGAAAAATAAGAAGCCATTTAAGCTTCCTAAGTTTCTTCAGTTTTAGCCAAAAGTAGTATTCAGTAAAGCTGGATGGCCTAAAAAAAGCAAAAATTCCTCTTTCAACTTGATAAATTTTATCAGAAAGCCCTAACATCACAGATTCTATGGTGATAATGTATTTAATTGAAACATATTGGGATTATAATTTTTAATTGAATTTCTGGGAAAATTCTCTGATGTCATCCTACTATGAAGGTAACTCTAGATTCTTAATAATTATACTCATAGTATAAATTCTGGCAGGTTGCACTAAGGTAGAAAGTCTTTAAGTACTATTTCAGTGCTCTTCAGATTCCATTATAGAGAAGCTTATTGACAAGAGGTTGGCTGTTAAAACAATGAATTATTTTTCCATGATAACCCATGTAACAGATAATTCAGTGGATTTCTGATCTCATCGTTGTAGGCATTCTTTTCAAAAGAAACCTTTCTTGTAACTCATCCATGTGCCCTCATCCTGGAAGACCAGATCATTAAATTCTTAATGAGTGCCCCATTAAAAGAGATGGGATCTTTCTCTACATTTCTTGAGCGTGGGATCCATACAATGAAAGACAAAGGCTATCTTTCATACATGACTGACAGCAAAATGGTGTTTCGTGTTGGAGTAGGAATCTGGAAAACCTGACTTCAAAGCCTTCCTATGAAACTTCTTAGCTTTTTGACCATAGTTAAGTCACTTAACCTCAATGAGTTTCATTTTCCTTTTTCCTCATGAAGTCGTGAGACTTTAAATAATCTGTGTAAATTGCACTGAAAACTTCAAAGCACTAAATAAATGTCAGCTATCAGGTGAAGCCACATGGTACAGGGGATGGAGTGTTTGGCGTGGACTCAGAAAAACTTAGGTTTGGATACTGCCCCTTAACATTTAATGGCTATGTATATGTATGTGTTCCTGGACAAGTTACAGTGGCCTAAGATTTGTTTCTTTAGCTTTAAAATGAGGTTAATAATACATGTAATAACTACCTTACCTCATTTTAATTTGGTAATGTTTGTAAAGTGCTTTACAAACTTTAAAATACTATACAAATTTTAGTTATTATTGTTATCATTATTTCTGTTTTGCTACATGATTTTTACCCATCTTTCCTGTGATCCATTTCACTGACATCCTGCATACCTCTTCTTTCATGCAGTTTTTTTTTTTTTGCTCTTGTGTTTTGTTTAGCTCCATTTTGGAAACTTGAGACATACAGAGAAGTTATTGGATTTGTTCCAAGTTATATAACTAATGTGGGCAGCTAGTTGGTGCAGTGGATAGAGAGCCAGGCCTCAAGTCAGGAAGATCTGAATTCAGATCCAGCATCAGACACTTGCTGTGTGACTCTGGACAAGCCACTTAACCCTGTTTGCCTCAGTTTCCTTACATGTAAAATGAGCTAGAGAAGGAAATAGCAAACTGCTCTAGTACCTTTGCCAAGAAAATCCTACATGGTCTTGCAAAAAGTCAGTCATGCATGACTGATTACTACCGAAAAAGACCTAAAGACAACATATAACTAACATAACATGGCATTTAAACTCAGGTCTTCTGATTCCCAATTCCAGTGGTCTTTTTATTACATCCACAATTTTCTCTTAGTATATTTCTTTTTTGGGAATAGTCAGTCCTGATATTCTCATGATCCCATTAAATTGTGAACTCCTATAGGGCAAAAATTATCTTTTGCCCTTCTTTGTATCCCCAGCACTTAGCACAATGCTTTGCATATAGCAAGCACTTAAATTCTTATTTACTGACTGCTTGGTATTAGTTTACTCAAAATTATCACTGTGGGGCATTTGATTATTTAAAATAGAAATTTAATCAATTTGTCCATATTAAATTACCTTTTGTTTTAATTTTAATAGTTTTTATTCTAATTTTGGAAAGGCAAAATATCATAGTAGATGTTAAGAAAGTTCAGGGAGACCTGTGTTCAAGTCCTGCATGAGGCATTACTCACTGTGGGCTAATATTTTAACCTCGCAATGCCCCAGGCAACTTCCTAAGACTAATTACTAATTAATAAGACTAATAATAAATTGTTCATCTAGGTTGATGGAGAGAATTTCCAATCCAGGTTTCCCTATTCTGATCAAATCATTGATTTTCCCCTGCTTCTCCCACCCTTTTGGTTCCCACTCTCCACCCTCCCTCCGTTCCCCAAACCCTAATTTTAATGTCTGGTTAGCTTTAGAGAACATTGTGGTAAATATTGAATGTTCTTTCTTGAAGGTGACTTTTATTAGTTTTTTGATAAAATAGTAAACATTGTGCAACTCATTGTTTTATTCAAAAAAATTTTTTTTTGTTAAGACTCCAGGGAAATTTCGATGGTCTATTGATCAACTTGCTGTCATAAATCCTGTGGAAATAGACCCAGAAGATATTCATCGACAAGCTTTATATTTAAGTCATTCTAGGTAAGTTTTCCTATACTTGCATTGAAGTGTAATAATCTGTTCTTGAAAAGTAGTGGAAAGTGAAGTCTTTAAATTGACATAAAGGCAGCAAGGTAGAGTAATTTGTGCAGATTCACCATACTAGATAGAGATATATTACAGGGATGACTCACTTTCAGAGAGTATAGATTGTTCCAATTCTGAATGGGAATCCTTCCCCTATGATGATAAACTTGGTCTTATAGATTTTTAGAAGTCAGGTGATTTTTCCTATAGTTGGATGTGTTGGAACAACACAGAAGGATGTATTGAAATTCTTTACGCACATCTAGTTAAGATATCCACTATTGGTTTTAAGGAGTAATTAGGAAAATACTTTATTTCTCAGAATGTGAGGGAACCAGAAGACTGATTTAACTGCTCTTCATAAATAGGAAACAGGAAATAAATACTTTAGAAACTTGTCAAAGAGTGTAGAAACTTTAGACTTAGGGGAACTGTTTACCCAAATGTAAATCTTTACATATGTGTTCAGTCTGGTATAGGGGAAAGTATACTGAACATAGGTCCCAGGAGACCTGGGTTTTCGTCTTGACTTTTATGCTTTCTAGGTAACCATAGGTAAGTCCTATTATGTCTTAGTTTCCTCTTCTCTAAAATGGTGATAATAATATTTACACTCTCTATTTCACAGGATTGTTGTAAGGAAAGGACTTTGTAAATATTAAAATATTACGTAAATATAAATTTATATAGATTTTTTTACACATGGTCTCGGTCTCTATGATAAGCTACCATCTCTACTCTTCTCCAAGGCTAACCCTTGTCATAGAAAGCAACTAGTTTTTCTGGTTTTAGTCTTGCCCAAGAAGGAGGTAAGAGAGACAGGTCAGTTTTTCATCTATGAGTTGAGTCTAAGGTACCTATACTGATGAATTATTTTGATGGGCTGCATGTACCTATTACGTAGAGCCATGGATTGAAAAGCCGGAGAATGACGAGTGGCCAGATGAATGCGAAAGGGTAGCTTTGGCTCTCCTAAACAAGAGGTCCCAAACTCAAAAAGAGTTACACTCAAAATAGTGTCTAGAAAGGAGATAATGCAAAGTACTAAATAAAATAGTATACAGTATCCAAGAAAGGCATAAGCTAAAATGGAATCTGAATTCAGAGTAACACCCCAATAAAGAGAAGTTCAGAGTAGAAAATCAAATACAAAAATTATTGAATGTCAGCAGCCACATGAAATTAATTCACCCATTTTAATGATAGGTACTATTACCCTTTTTAGCTAGAGAGATAGGGTTGATGAACTCCATCTGTGTCATTGCAGTTAGAGACTCACAGATGGTGACTGTACACTTGCATTTGGGATATAAGTAGTGTTTTCCAGAATGCCAAATTTCATGATGCTCCAATAGCCCATCTTTTCTGACATCATTAGGCTGTTTGTGGCACTAGGTAATACGCAACACAAAGATCTTGAAAGAATTAAATCACAGATGATTCAAAGGGCAATGGAAATACTCCTTTGTGGTTGTGAACAGTTAACAGCATATTCCTAAAGACAGCTAGCATGCAAGGCTTTTGTTATTCAGTATATTTAGTCATCAGTCATATCTGACTCTTCACAATCCCATTCAGGGTTTTCTTGGCAAAGAGACCAGAATGATTTTCGATTTCCTTCTCCAGATTATTTTACAGATGAGGAAAACGAGGCAAACAGAATTAAGTAACTTACCCAGGGTTACACTAGCAGTAAGAGACTGAAACCAGATCCCTTTGGACTTAGGTCTTCCTGACTCCAGGCCTAGCAGTAAGAGTCTGAAACCAGACTTTTTTGGACTCACATCTTCCTGACTCCAGGCCTGGCACTCCATCCATTTTGATACCTAGCTGTCCACTTAAGTGCTTACAGTGTGCCAATCCTTATGCTAAGCACTGGTCATACAAAGACAAAGCCTAATGAGTCCCTGCCCTGTTGGGCATTTATATTTTAACAGAAGAGATGATGTGTATATATACATGTATATATTTTATGTGTACATACATCGAAGTATATACAGATAAAATAAACATAAGGTAGTTTGGGGAGGTAGTTCACTAGCTTCAGGGGCAGGGGAGGGGGAACAGAAAAGACTTCATGAAGAATATAATATTTAGTTTTGAAGGAAATGATGGATTTCAAGAAGCCTAGATAAAGCGGGATTTCATTCCAGGAATAGGGGACAGTTAGTGAAAAGGAATGGAGACAGGTAATATAGCATCCTTTGTGTGAAGTAGCAAACGGACTGCTGCTGCTGGGTTTCAGAGTGAGAAGGAAAATAAAGTCTAAGCAAACTGGAAAGGTAGGATTGGGGCTTATCCCGGAGGACAGGGTCTTGTTGAGACTGTGTATAATGAGAAAAAGAATGAAAGAAAACAGTTTGCTAAACTAGATGGCACACTGGCACCCTTTAAGATATAGATATTTAAAGAATAGATGAGAGACAGTCTCTCAGACTTTTTCGCCATCATTACCTGTACCCCTGCTTATTAAGGCATTAGAGTGCTGCCACTAGTGAATAGTAATGATACTGCATTTTATCTCTAGCTGTGTTCTTCAATTAATAACAAATATTAAATGCTTACCATATGCTAGCCATGTCTTAGGCATGGGGGATACAAAGACAAAAATGAAATTACTCCCTCCTCAAGGACCTCATGTTATATCAGATCACACATATACACACATACACACAATTGAAAAATCCAAGTGTTTTGAGGGTGGACACTGGCAATTGGGGGAGATCATAAAAAACTGATAGAAGGTGACATTTGAGCTGATTTTTGAAGAAGAGGCAGATGTGAGGTGAAAATATTTTCTAGGCAGAATAGAGACAAGAAGTGGAAAAATAAAGAGTGTCTTGTATAAAGAACAAGTATATAATACTGGAGAGTACTTTATATTTATATAAGCTTGGAAAGGTAGGGTGGGACCAGCTTGTGAGGAACTTTGGGGGCCAAACAGGAGTTTATAATTTGATCCCAAAGGCAATGAGGAGCCACTGGAATTTGAATAGAAAAATGACATGGTAAGACATACTTAAGGGAAACCACTTTGGCAGCTATTGTGGAAGATCAGTTGGAGAAGGGAGACATTTAAGGCAAGGAAACCAGTTAGGAGTCCATTACAGTAATCTAGTTGAGAGGTGAGATGCTGAGGGTGGCAAGTAGTGAGAAGGGATTGGATTTGAGAGGTTATGTAGAGGCAGAAATGACAAGATTTGGCTACTTAATAGCTGTAAGGGGTGAAGGAGAGTAATTGTTTGCCATAGAGAAGACTCACCTAAATGACTAAGAGTATGGATGTGGAATTGGGGGAGGGAAGATAATGAGTTTTACTTTTCACCTGTTGAGTTTGAGATGTCTGTCAGACATCTAATTTGGAGAGTCCATTAGTCAACAAGTGATATGGTACTGGAGCTTAAGAGAAAGAATGAGGGCTGAATATATAGATCTGGGAGTCACATATGTAGAGATGATAATTAAATGGGAGTATGTGGTAGCTGATAGAGTTACCAAGTGAGGGAGTATATACATAGAAGACTGGCACAAAAATCCAGTTTGGATTCATTAAGTGAGTGATGAGATGGTGAAGGAGACTGAGAAGAAGCAGAAAGGTAGGAAGACAACCAGGAGAGAGCTGTGGCATGAGAAGGATCTCGGAGAGGAAGATCAACAGAGCCAAATGCTTTGGCCTGGAAAGATCAAGAGGGAAGGGCTTCGATGAAATTTAATCCTGTTGCTTTTAGCCTTCTCCAAGCACTTTGCTTCATTGGTCATTTCCCCCTTCTCATGGCTTTCCTTGGTTACTGAATTGTTCCCATTTCCCCATATACATGCTCATTTCTTCTTAATCCTTCACAATTTTGCCATGTTTGACTCTTCTCCTTTGCTGCTAGATGCAAACTCTTTGATATATTGGATGAAATGTTGGGCTTGGGGTGATAAAAATTTCAAATCTGTATTCAGACACTTAGCTCTATGACCCTGGGCAAGTCACTTAATCTCTCTTCTCTTCAGGTTCCTCACCTCTGAAATGAGGGGGTTGGATCAAATGGTCCCTAAGATTCTAAATCTATGATCCCATGATTCTTAGAAAAAGCTGTTTCTATATCTAGAAACCCTACTTTATAACCACGCCCTCCTTAACCCATTATAATTGTGTTTTTGTTGTAACTTCTGAGTTTACCCTTTCTGACCTCATTATCCTATCTAATAGCGTTTTTTGAGTTTTTATCTACATTGAATTTTTTGTATTTTTGTCATCATTGACTACTTTTCCTGCTAGATACTCGTTTTCTCCTTGGGTTTTAGTGATGCTCTACTCTCCTGGTTCTTTTAACTCTAAGCAGTCCTTTTATTTCTTCAGTGGCTCTTCATCTATTTTTTCAACCCTTTAATATGGATGTTCCTCAAGGGTTCCTATTTTTCTCTCCTCTTTGCCACTCTCACAGGCTGAGAATCAAAGAATTGAAGATTTGGAAGGGACCTCAGAGATTTCATCTAGTTCCACTTGTACCTCAACAAGAATTCTCTTGAACATAATAGCGATTGAGCATTTCCCTAGGCTTTCAGTGACAGAATCCACTTCTTTCTAGGGCTGCCAAGTGAGGCTGAGGACTTTGCAAGTCTGTCACATCTATTTTTTTTTTTTTTTGGAGGGCAGTTGGGGTTAAGTGACTTGCCCAAAGTCACACTGCTAGTAAGTGTGTTAATTATCTGAGGCCAGATTTGAACTCAGGTCCTCCTGACTCCATGACCAGTGCTCTATTCACTGCATTACCTAGCTGCCCCTAACCCTGTCTCATCTAAATCTAACTCACATGCAAGTCAAGACATCACATGGGCAAACAACAATAACTTTTTCTTAACTAGTCTCTGGTCATTCTGAGCTTTAGGACTTTTTTTTTTTAACTGAAGAAGAAATTGTGAAGGTGCTTTTCAAGGGCTTTAGCATTGGGAAAAGAGCCAAAACAAATTTGGGGTGTAGAATTTTGAGAAAACCTGAAGTTAAAAAGAGCCTGAATTGAAGGAGGAGGAGGAGGAGGAAAGAAAGGACTCACTCAAGCTGAAGAAGCAATAAGAGAAGGAAGACTCAAGATGAAGAATAGAGCTCAAGTTGATTAATGAAGAATCAGGGTGAGAAGTCATCTCCATTCATCAGTTTCTTCCCATCAAATCTTACTTTTATTTATGATGTCAACTTTAGTTCCTTGTTTTATGATCTCTAGTTATCTTATTAGACATACTTTTTGCATTCGTGACATGTCTGAAACGATGGTTTTAATTGGTGGTTACTTTCTTGGATTTCATGTCCTATAAATTTGTTAATTAACTCTTCTGGAATAGCCTCCTTTCTTTTACTTAGCTCCAAGTGTTAAGGGGTTCTTTTTTCTTCATCCTATCACATTCTTTCATCCTTCTGGTACCATTCATGATTCCTCAGTCTCCTGTTTTCACATCAAGGCCTTCCTACTTTTCTTTTTCAGAGGAATATTTCATTCTTTCTGATAACATGGGATGTGGATAGGTATGTGTTGAGCTTCTGACTCTTTTCTTCTGGTCTTCATGTTAAGCATAAGTAGTAGTCCCTCATTTTACAGGTAGGGAAACTGAGGCCCAATGAGGGGCAGTGATTTGCCCAGGGTCACACAATGAACAGAAGAGGCAGGTTTAGAAACCAGGTCCTCTGACTTCAAGAGCTTTTCCTACTGTCCTATGATGCCTCATTTAAGGGAACCACCATTGGCGTGGAAGATGTCCCAAGCAAAGAACAAACAATGAAAGGATTTCCCAGTTATGGTGAAGTTGTCCAAATGCTCCTATTTCCTGGGAAAGCCAAAAGGATGGAATAATATATGAATTGGCAGGTCTCTTCTCTGTATTCCTCTTTGTTATTCTTGGTAATAGCTCTAATAGTTGGCTATCTCTCTTCCTGACCTCTTTTTGGAGCGCTTCATATTGGCTTCAAGATATCTCCATATTGATTATACTTCATGATACTCATGATGCAAGTTGATGAAATTGTAGATAAAACCAAGTTACTATCATTTGCAAGAAAAATGAAAACTGAAAAGTCCTTTTTCACAGTAGCATTGGGATAGAAGAGATTATTATATCTTCTGTACCAACTGATTGGATTATGGTTGGAAAGAGAAAGAGTGTTGATTACTTTCACACTCTTTTCATTGTAGTAAATAAATTACAGATATCTGACTTAATTCCAAGAATATCTCATTCTTGGTAGCAACATTTAGTGGTTTGTTTTTTTTTAAACATGAGCAAATCTGAATTTGCCAAAGTTGGTGAAAAGCACAAAAGTCCTAAAAGGAGTCTTTTGAGGGGACTGCTCTAGCTGCAGCAGCCGTTCTCTTTATGTATTTATTCTATGTTCTAGTCGATTTGCCTTGCTTGATGTTCCCTGTATACCACATTCCATCTCTTAGCTTTTTTGCATTTTGTATAGACTCTGATATACCTAGAATGTATTCTTTGGCCTCTGACTCAAAGAGCTTTGTATATATTTTTGATTCAGTTTTCTGTGTATGTTCTTTCTCCTAAGTAGTATTTTGTAAGCTCCTTGAGGGCAAGGACTGTTTAATTTTTATCTTTGTATTTTCCAGCATCTCTCATAGTGCCTAGCACATAGTAGGTATAGCATAAGAATACTAATTTCGGGGTGGCTAGGTGGCGCAGTGAGTAGAGTGCCGGCCCTGGAGTCAGAAGGACCTGAGTTCGGATCCGGCCTCAGACACTTAACCCACACAGACAAAAACCTAGCCGTGTGACCTTGGGCAAGTTACTTAACCCCAGTTGCCCTAAAGGGGCGGCTAGGTGGCGCAGTGAGTAAGAGCGCCGGCCTCGGAGTTGGGATGACCCGAGATCAAATCCGGCCTCAGAAAATGAGCACCCACGCATAAATAATGACTAGCCGTGTAACCTTGAGCAAGTTACTTAACCCCAATTGCTTTAAAAAAAAAAAAAAGAATACTAATTTCAAGCTCCTAACCCTGTTTCTTCTGACTTCTCTGTAGTCAGAGAATTTTCATTTATTGATCTTAAATATTGTCTATTTGGTCACGCATGTTAACTTTGACACTGCCTTACAATCTCTCATCTCTTGTATCTAGTTAATTTCTAGACCCTCTCAGTTCTGTAACATCTCTCATGTCCATCTTCTCCTTTCTACTTGTACTGTCACCACCCCAGTACTGGCTCTCCTTATCATATCTTGTCATTATCTGTGTTAATGGCTTTTCTACTTACTACATGTCATTGTCCTTGAGAGTAGGGACTGTGTATTATTTTGGTGCATAAGTGTTCTATACACATTGGGAGCATAATATATTTTTATGATAGTTCTTGTATGTGTCTTGAAGTCAGCTACCCCAGCCATTGGGGCATGTTTAAATATTGCTTAAGATCTGACGTGTTGACATATATATGTTTATTTTAGGAGCTATTTGTTTTTGTTTTTATGGAGCATTATATTGATGGTGAAGAAGGAATTAATAGGGGCAAACTTCATATTTTCTACCTAAGTTCACTTCATCATTGTAAATTTTAGTTTGATATTTAGAAGTTGTAAGAAAGACAGCACAACTGATCATGTGAAATAAGTTATTGGTATTTATATACTGAAAAATGAAGGAGGAATTTGGATAGTTATTTTACTTTTCTGCAGCATTTCATTTGTTAGTATTGAAGAAGAAAGTTTGTTACATGAATCTATAATATGGTAAGATTAAAAATTATTGCATAAATAAAAAGCCTCTTTTGACAGGAAATTGTTCTAATCCTATATTTTAACGAAAAGGAGGCAAACACTGAACAGTAAGACACTAATATTTCAAAGTACACATTAATGTCAAGATAGCTGGTTTGTTTGGGTTTTTTTGTAAAATGAGTCTAAAATTTACCATCTTTGCATTCAATAAAATGACTACTTTGATAGGATTTTTAAAAATCTCCAACTAGATGAAGTAATGGCATGGTTATTTTTTTCTTTACTTTATATAGAATAGATAAAGATGTGGAAGACAAAAGACAAAAAGCGATTGAAGAGGTAACTAAAATTGTTCTTGAACATCAAGATGGATAAACTTTTGTTCTCTGTTAATGTATCTACCTAGTACATCAGGGAAACATGCGGTTTAACTACTAGCTCTATCATTTTTTTCTTTTTTTCTACTTTCCTTTCCCTTTTGTAATGAACATTCCACCACAGGTATTTTTTTACCCCTAGAGTAAAGAGATTCTCTTAGATTTCTGAAAATACCCCATAATCATAAGCATCACCTTTTTTCTGAAAGAATTGTTTACATTTTGGCTGACCCTTTTTTTCTTGATCTGAGTTTCTTCAGGAAAAAAGATCAGGGGCAGCTAGGTGGCACAGTGAGTAAGAGCACCAGCCTGGGAGTCGGGAGGACCCGGGATCAGTTCAGGCCTCAAAAAATTAGCACCCACATTAAATAAATAACTAGCCATGTAACCCTGAACAAGTTACTTAACCCCAATTGCTTTAAAAAAAATAATAAAATAGCTTTTCCCAAAGACTGTTGGCTTAGATGTACGAAAGAGAAAAGTTGTGCATTACAGTCATTGTTACTTTTGACCATTATCTTATTCAGAATCTTTTACATTCTGAACTTTTCATTTAAAAGGCTTGTCAAAAATTTAAAAACAGAATTTCCATTCAGTACATTGAAAATGATTTATCATTTTATACACGCATGTTTGTGTGTTTAAAGCTTTCCCTGATGCCTCTATAATATTGATGGACACAGATTGCTCTTTTGAGTAGTTTATATTAAATTAAATATATTGAGTATTTTGAGCTGATGAAAATCTTGATGGGATTAAATACCTTAAATACCTTTAAAGGTTTTTAAATTATAAAGTGCATTTATGTATTATAAATATGGACAATTTTTTTTTTTTACCACCATAGAAACCAAAAACATTTTGACAATTACATCTTTAGTTTCCTATAAACACAAAATCCATTTTTCATTCCTTTCCTTTTCTGGCTAGTTCTTGTCTAAAGACACCCAGGTCCTCGTGTGTTTTAGTACTTTTGCTGTTTTAGAGAATCTTTATGCATAAGTTCTAAATTTCTTTGTTCCTTTTTTTCCTTTTAAAAAGGTTCTGTATACATACACACGTGCATTAGATGTATGCATGCACACATTTAAATTTTAAGCTATTGTTTATCAGCATGTTTGTTTCCTGTAATTTTGGCCAGTTGACTGTTAAAAGTGTTGGGCTGTAGCATGATCAGAAACCAGATATTCCTATGTTGTCTTCTCCGTACACTTAAGTAGACACCGTCCTTTGTTTTCCATATAAAATTTGTTTTTAAAAAGTCTTACAGTACTCTCAAGTGTATCTCTTATTTACTAAGTACTGTCATCTGCCTTCTTCATCTAGTACTTTCACATCTGAACCCTGTGACCCAGAAACATCTCCCCTTCATTTTTTAACCTATATCAGTCATAAAAATGCTTGTTTTAGAAACCTTTACATACTTTAACATGCATTAGTAATTGATAGTTTAAGAGAAAAAATAAAAGTTATTCCTCAAATATTTGTTTTTAGTTACTTACTAAAAAATCTAACTATCCTGTTGAAAATATTTTTTACTGTAATGTATATATTTCTTCTTTTTGAAATTCCATGCTATCTTACCTTGTTTTAAAGTGGGAGCATAGATGTAAAACCTGGAAAAATGAAGGACAAACCAAAGATTAAATATCTGAGTTAAATGATTAAATCTCTTGAATTGTCCAAAAACAAAGAGTAAAATATGTTTACTGCCATGGACTAGTTTTCTTTCAGTTATAAAGTAAAAAATTGAAAATTCCTGCCTTTTTTGTTAACTCCTACCTGTGTTATTTTGTTATGTTTTCCTAATCAAATAAAAATAGATAATCAAACTTCTTGTTGATTTTATTTAAAAAGAACTGATTTGTATCAGTTTCAAATATTCTTTATTATATAGAAATGTAGACAGCTAAAGCATGTATTAAATGCTTACTATATGCCAAACACTATACACCTTTTAGTGAATCCTTAGTTCCTTTTTATGTTTGTAATTGGCACTTTACCTATTGAGATTTGTTTATATTGATTTTATTGGTAATAGCATCTAACAGAGAGTACTCATATTTATTTATTTACAATCTGAATGACTTCTTTAAGATAACAGACTAGTTTTAAAATCAGGTGAATTTATTGATCAATAGCATTCAAAGCAATTAATTTGAAATGTACTTTTTCGATTTTAGCTTTTTTTTTTTTTAGCAGTTTAGGTATATATTCTAACTGATTGTTACATATTATATTCATATATGTTTCATTTACACAAAAGACATTTGTAAATTGTTGGATAAGAATCAGTGCATAATATTACATTTTGTGAAGAATTGGTGTCTAAAAATCTTTGATTTCTTCCAGTTTTTCACTAAAGGTGTCATTGTACCCTCTCCTTGGACGGATCATGAAGGAAAACAGCTTTCACAATATCATTCCAGTAAGTGTGAGTCTTCTTTTGAACATATTAGGAAAATTACTATTCAACGCTTTTTATAGAATGTATTTTCCATATCTGGGTTTGGCAATGATTAAATATATGACCTTGGACATATTTTGCTTCACGATATAGTACAAAGCTCAGTCCTTACAGAGGTTCAGAACACACATACAGTAACTTCTCAGAATTTGATCCTTACATTTTAAATCTTACTGGACTTCCAAAGGTTATGGCTTTTATAGCTCTTCCTGAACTGTTGGATATTTAGTTGGATGTTCGAGAAATGCTTGCTTTTTATAAACTTTGTCATCCTCTATATGTGTAGCTAGGTACCTTCATCACCTCTTGCCTGACCCATTGCAAAGGCTTCCTGACTGCTCTGATTCTCAAGTCTTTCCCTTTTCCAATCCGTATAGCTGCCAAATTGATTTTCCCAAAGCACAAATTTGGCCGCCATTACTGTATTGTTTAAGAAACCCCAATGTTTTTCTTTTGCTTCTAGGATAAGATTGGAAGCATCTCTTTTGGTCATTTAAAGACTTCACAATCCAGCTCTAACCTATATTTTCTTATTCTTCTCCTTTCTGGTCCAGCTAAACTGGCCTCCTTGGTGTTCTCCTTATATAACATATATCGCCCTTTCTTTGCTTTTACATAGCCTATCCATCCCCCTTCTCTAGAATGTTCTCTCTTCTCACCTCTACCTCTAGGAACCTCTGGCTTCTTTCAAGGCTCGGCTCAAGTGTGATTGCCTTCAACAGTTCTTTTCTGGTTCTTAGTTTAATAGTGCCTTCTTCCTTAATCACTTTGTGTTTATTTCATATATATTCTGTATCACAATACATATTTTTTATCAAATTATTTTACCAAAACATTTGATTAAGTATCCCATCTTATTCTTAAGGAAAAATTATGGTTTTTATGTATTTATATTCATAAATGTCTTACTTATTCTTATATGGGCAAGACAGCAATACAGTTAACAAGTGAATTGGAAATGGCTAAATGGTTGGCTTGAGAGTTGTCAGTGGCTCAGTAACTGGCCTTAAAATTGTCAACAATGGTTTATTGTCTACTTGTAGGTGGTCTTTTGTAGGAGGCATCTGTCCTTTACCTTATGCTGTTGAAGGATTTGAATGCTTTGGATAAAGGCAGGTGTTAAACACATGGGCTGCAAGTTACACCTCTGCTCTAGAAGACCTTCAGGACTTGGTTAGCTCAAGGGGCTAAAGTCTCAGAATGCTGATATTACTTCCTCACGGCTTGAGTACAAAGCAGCCAGGAGGATCTCCAAGGGGCTCTGATGCTTGACTCATAGTCTCAAGTTGGGTAACTCAGGCAAGGGAGCTTCACTCAATTGAACTGATTCAAGATTTCCTCAGTGCCTATACCTGTGTATATCGTTGTCTGCTGTGGCTAAGTAAATTTGTTTTTTAACTGTTGAATGACCTACAAGTGCCTTGTTTTATTATTCCATTATTGAACCTAAGCTAACAGGGTACAGGCCTGAGTCAAACCCAGCTCAGGACATGGAGATTTTGGTTACTGTAGGCTCAGTATGGGTCAGCAATGTGAATTGGCAGCCAAAGAAACTGATTATTTTGGGATGCATTAAGAGGTATTGGCTCCTAGAAGATATGGGAGAGAGTAGATTGGATGAGGGGATATCTTGTGGGACTGCTATTCTGGGGTGGTGGGTAGGGGAAAAATGGGGAAAAAATAACTCAAAATCTGGCAGAAATGAATGATGTAAAAAAAGGGAAAGGGGGAGTTGTGGGTTGGAATTGAGCCTGAGAAACTAGTATCTTTATTTAAAATCAATATCTCTGTATCTGCATATACATTATACTGCTAATTCTTCCTCCCCCCAGAGCACAGAGACTCTTTTTTTTCTGTTCTATGTATCTTAATTCCTAGTGTGGTTCCTTATACATAGTTGGTATTTAATAAATGTTTGTTAGATTGTTTAAAAAAAAAAAAGAGGTATTGGCTCCTAAAAATAAGGAGATGATGGTCCTTCTATACTCTGTCCTGGTCAGAGGTAGTTCAGTTCTGATCATGTTATGCACCTTCCAGAGGAAGGTGAAAGACTGAGTCTGTCATGTGATGATTGATTGAACTGGGGATGGTTAGCCTGGAGAAGAGAAGGCTTGAGAGGGACATGAAAACTGCCTTCAAATATTTGAAGGGCTGTTATATGGAAGAGGAATTTGACTTGTTCTCTTTGACCCCAGAGGGTAGAAACAGGAATAATGGGTAGAAGTTGCAAAAAGATATATATAGACTTGATGTCAGGGGAAAAAAAAAACTTTCCTAACAATTAAAACTGTCCAAAAGCAAAATGTGTACTCCTCTGAGAGGTGATAAGTAGTTCCTCTTCATTAAAAGCCTCCAAGCAGAGGCTCTTTGGCCATGTATCAAGTATTTCTTGTTTCCTGACCCTTGTGCCTCCCCTGCTTTCCATTCTAAAAGGTGTTATAGTAAGGATTCTTTTTGGGCATGGATTGGACAAGATTGCTTCTTTTAGACCTAAAATTTTGTGATTTGATATTTACTTTTCTGAGTAACTATGCGCAGTGGATAGAGCTCTGGGCCTGAAGTCAGGAAGACAAGTTTTCCTGAGTTCAGATGTGACCTCAAATTACTCACAAGCTATGTGACCTTGCGCAAGTCACTTAACCCTGTCTGCCTCAGTTTCCTCATCTCTAAAATGAACTGGAGAAAGAAATGGCCGACCACTCCAATATCTTTGCCAAGAAAACCCCTAATGGGGTCATGAAGAGTCAGACATAACTGAACAACAATAACAAATATTTATTTTTCTGCAAACATATTATTTTCCTTCAGTAGAATGTAAGAACCAGTGATCCTCATTTTTATATTCGTATCCTTAGTACCTCATGTAGTGGCTGGCATAAAATTTGTTGATTCATTAAAGACACATAATCAGTATACATTATTGCCTTTCTCTTGAAGATCTCGATCATATTCCTCCAAGTCTTTTCTAAACTAAACTTCTCCAGCTCCTTTAATATTTACATGAGTGACTAAACATGTATTAACATATATTATGCCCTTCCTATGTGCAGACTGTAGAGTACTAGGGATACAGATAGAAAAGCAAAAAAATCCTAAGGAGCTCACATCATAATGGAGGAGCAGCACATTAGCTGCAAGTCAGGTGGGAAAGTCTTAAGATGCTTAGGATGCAAGTGTTTCTTTGATCCTATTTCTCTTAGGCTCCTATAAATGACATGATTTCTAGCTCCTGGTCACCTTGCTCTGATTGTCAGTGGCCCTCTGAAAATGTTACTCAGAATCAAAAACAATACTCCAGATGGTTTCTGGCACTGCTAGAGGACAGTGAGATTGTGAATTTCTTTATGTTAGTCATCTTAGCAATTAGCATGCATATTTGTTTATAAAAAAGTAAATATACATATACTTGGTGGTGTCAAACTAAAAAAAATAATGGTGGTATGTGACAAAAAAAAGTTTGAAATCTAGTGAGAAATTAAGTGATGCCCATAATCATATATATCACAGGTAAGATCTGAGCCCAGTTCTTCCTGCTACTAAGTCTATCTCTCTTTCGACTACACCAACCTGTCTCTTATGCTGGTACATAAGAATTAAACAGAGAACTAGTTTTGTATTGTCATTTAAGTTTGCTGTGTGTCAGTATTTTCATGATGTCATTTCTGTCTTGGATATGGAAATTTTTATTAGCTTTGTTTTTCCTCCCTTTCACTTAAACTAAATACTGGATATACTTGCTTGACACTTAACTGTGGAAAATTTATTTTTCCATGGTTATTGACTTCTGAAAACTTAGGAATGCTTCAATTCCAGTTATAATGAAAGTAATTCTTGTTTTAGTGAGTAAGGTATTAGGGAGGTTACAGCTGCTAAATTTAGATTGATTTACTGAGACTCTTGAATTCTTTTTTTTTTTTTAATTAAACAAATGCTTTATTAACTTCTGGTTTACATCATTCATTTCCACCAGATTATGAGTTACATTTTTCCCCCATTTTTTCCCTACCCACCACCCCAGAATAGCAGTCCCACTAGATATCCCCTCATCCAATATGCTCTCTCCCATATCTTCTCCCATATCCCCTTCAACTTTGCCATTAGGGCAAAGTGAATCTCTGAGCCCCAATGCCTGGACATCTTATGAAACATTTAATTTTAAAACTTCGATTTTCAGATCCATTCCCTTTCTCCCCTGTCACCCACTCCCTCTGAGAAGATAAGCAATTCAGTATGTGTTGTACATGTATATCTGTGCAAAACATTACCATAATAGATATACTGTAAAAGACTGCTTATATTTCCCCCCCACCTGTCTCACCTCCCACCTGGTCCATTCCCTACTTTGATCCTGTCCCTCTTTGATAGTGGGTACTTCTAACCTCCCCTCTCCCCAGAATGCCCTCCCCTCCATCATCCCCCTCTCATCCCCCTTTCCCCTACTCAGGAGAGTGAGTGAGGGTAAGATATTCCATTTAGTATGTATGTGATTCTCTCCTTGAGCCAACTTCAATGAGAATATGCTTTTGCCTTTTTGCCTTCCTGTTCTTCCCCTCCCCTGCAGCTACTTCCCCTTGCCTCTTCTACATGAGATAGTTTGCCCTACCCTGTCTCTCTCCATCTCCTCTTGCCACTTTCCTCTCTCACCTCTTGACTTCACTCCTTAAGAATCATCCCTTCCTTGGGGTGGCTAGGTGGCGCAGTGAGCAGAGCACCGGCCCCGGAGCCAGAAGGACCCGAGCTCAGATCTGGCCCCAGACACCCAACACACAAACAAAAACCCAGCCACGTGAATCTGGGCAAGTCACCCAACCCCAATTGCCCTCCAAAAAAAAAAAAAAAATATATATATATATATATATAATCATCCCTTCCCATCAAATTCAACCTGTGCCCTCTATCCATGTATACCTGTGAACATATGCCATGTACCCTTCTTCAATTATTTTCATAATGAGAAAGGTTTCATCAAACACAGTTATTGTTTTTCCATGTAGGACTGTAAATAGTCCAACTTTGCTAAGTTCCTTTTGATTTCTTTTCCTTAATTACCTTCTCAGGCATCTCTTGCTTCTTGTGTCTGACTGTCAGATTTTCTATTCAACTCTGGTTTTTTCATCAAGAATGTTTGAAAGTCCTCTATTCCACTGAATGACCATATTTTCCCCTGAAACAAGATACTCAGTTTTGCTGGGTAGGTGACCCTTGGGTTCATTCCCAGCTCTTTTGCCCTCTGGAATATCATATTCCATGCCCTTCAATCCCTCAGTGTAGAAGCTGCCAGGTCCTGGGCTATTCTGATTGTGTTTCCACAATATTGAAATTGTTTCTTCCTGGCTGCTTGTAGTATTTTCTCCTTGATCTGGGGATTCTGGAACCTGGCTATAATATTCCTGGGAGTTTTCTTTTTGGGATCTTTTTCAGGAGGTGATCTGTGGATTCTTTCAACCTCTATTTTGCCCTCTGGGTCTAAAACATCGGGGCAATTTTCCTTGAGAATTTCTTTAAGGATGATTTCTAGGTTCTTTCTTTGATCATGGCTTTCAGGTAGTCCAATAATTTTTAAATTATCTCTCCTGGATCTATTTTCCAGGTCAGTGGTTTTTCCCATGAGATATTTCACATTGCCTTCTATTCTTTCATTTGTTTGGATCTGCTTAACAGCATCTTGATTTCTCATAAAGTCACTAGCTTCCATTTGCTCCAGTCTAACTCTGAAGGAATGAATCTCCTCAGTGAGCTTTTGAGATTCTTTTTCCATCTGGCAAATTCGACTTTTTAAGGCATTCTTCTCCTCATTGCCTTTCTGAGCCTCTTTTGCCATTTGAGTTAGTCTATTTTTTAAGGTGTTATTTTCCTCAGTCAGGCTGTTGACTGTCATTTCATATTTTTCTTGCACCTTTTTCATTTCTCTTCCCAAATTTTCCCCCACTTCTCTTATCTGCTTCTTAAGGTCCTCTATGGCCTGTAGCCAGCTTGTATTTTCATTTGGGGCTTTTGGTGCATGAGTTCTGACCTCACAGTCCTCCTCCATGCTTTGAGCCTCTTTGCCCCTAAAATAGGAATCCAATGTTGAACTTTTCTGTTTATTTTGTTTCATTTGCCTAGGCATGTTGCCACTTAATTACTTGATTTTTGGGCTTGTTGCCACAGTAGGACTCTGCCACCAGACAGGGGAGCTTCCACCCAAACGTGGGGTCTTCACAACTTCCGCCAGTTGGGTGGCCTCTGTAAAGCCTCCACCCACTCTGGCAAGTTGGATACCCACCCCAAACTTCCCCCCAGACCACAATCCAGATCCAGGCAGTTTAAAGCAAAAGCGATTAACCCCCAGACTGATTGCTGGATCTTCCTACAGTTCGCAGACCAGGAGCTAGAGCCACTACTGAAGCTGCAAAATGGCTTCTGTGCAGCTGTTTCTTCAGCAGCTTTTTGCCCCCAGGGGAGGAAGCCACGTGTTCCCCAAATACTGGTCCCAAAGTCCATAGGGCACTAACCTCTCACTTTGTCCTAGGCATTATTTTCAGCTTAAATCTTTCTGTGTCTCCAGAGAAACATTTATATAAGGTGTGGTCCATCTCTGACAACATTATGTCATTTATTTATATTAACTTATCATCGAGAATTCTAGATTTTTTTTTTGTTCACAATCTTCTTAACGAGCTATTTGTACCCTCATCTGCCTTTCTATTCTCAGACTGTTAATGTCTTCTGTTTCTAGATTATACCTTCACAATCCAACATATTTAATAAAACTTTAGATCAACATTTCCCATACTGTTATCTAGATTCCTACATTATGTATAGAGTGGTTTTTTGAGAAAATTGCGATTCTAGAGATATTTTCCTTCCAAATTATTAAGTACAACTTCAGTAGCTTAAAACTGGACTAAGATTTTTGGGATACTCTTGTAATTTTGTACAAAAATGGATTTTTTATTTTTTGGAGGGGGGGAAGGCAAGGCAATTGGGGTTAAGTGACTTGCCCAAGGTCACACAGCTATTTAAATGTCTAGTGTCTGAGGCCAGATTTGAACAGAGGTCATCCTGACTCCACTTCGACACCTAGCTGCCACACCAAGTGGATTTATTTAAATGAAATTTGGCTTATTTTCTGTTTTGCTCCAAATTTCTACATTCTCACAGACCTAGGGGATATTATAAATCTTCTAGGCCAGCAATTATATGTTCCATTAGTATATTTCGATCTCCAAAGTCTTTATTTCATGACCAGATTAGCTTGGGAAATTCTGGTTTCAAGAAAGTAATTTATGATAAAGCCACAAGAGAAACTAATATTTGTGTTGCATCCTAAATATTTTGAAATTGATAATATAGAAAATAACCATGCCATCCCCAAGTACTCCTGTGGTCACTAATCTGTCTAGGTTGGATAGATTGTGTGTCTTTTCCAGTATGGTAATTTTTATAACTACCTTGTGTTTCATATTTACTATATTGACAAGAGAAATAGTAGTGGTATCAAAATATGCCAAAATGTATATTTTTTTAATATATTGTTCTTCACTTACTTTTTTAAACAAATGTCATCTAGTAAAGAATGCACTTGGCACTTCCTTCACAAAGACCAAGCCACAGAATTTAAAATGTTTAACTGAATACTTTCAATTTTAAATTTTTTACAGGTATAGACATAAACAAGGTATCTCCAATTGGAAGAGAACTGACCCTATCTTCTGGAAAAAATAATGGTATGTGTAACAATAATCTAAAATAAAAATATTATAAGTAATGGTGTACTTTATTATTAAAACCCATGTATTTTAATGCCTATTTAAATTTTAAAATACCTTCAGTTTATTATAAACGTAATGTTACTCTTCTTAAGTACAAATTGTAATACTCGAATGAGTGTTGTCCTATTCATAGTGGTCATTTTGGAAGAATATATGCTTATTCTAGGTACTGAAAATGTTTTTGGAATCATTGCCTTCAGAACCTGAAGTACAATTGTTTGAATCTTAATGGTGGCTAATTTTTTTTCCTTTGAAATAGCAAATAGTTAATTGAAGTCAAATCCGATAAACAAGGTACATACCATTTGGGTTTGAAAAGGAATTACATATGTATAAAGTAATGAAACTGCTTCATATCAAAATGATAGAATTTATACATCCAAATGAGTGTTGTCCTGCAAAGGATATTCACTTTGTTCCAAAAATAAATTGCATTGGAGTCCAGTTTAGGAGCATTGCAAGATAAACAAGCAAAACAGTTTCATTACTTTAAAGTCACACTACAAATTCTAGATCTTATTTTTCAGGAATATATTTCTGAATTTGCAGATTGATCTCACACTTAAGAAATTTACAGCTGTTAATGGAAACCTCTCTCTACTTCTCTCCAGTCTTCCATAAATTTCTCACCATTATAATCATTTGCTTTACCTTCTGACCTATAAACCTAGCCTTCTTTCTCTGACTTTACATATTTCTGCTTACTTTTAGCAAGGAGGAGTCAACCTGATAAGTAATCATACAATGGTAATAGCAGCAGCAACAACGATGATGATGATATTTTTATATGACACTTAATCTATGTCAGGCAGTATATCAAACATTTTACAAATACTATTTCATTTGTAGAATAATAGCAGCTCCCCAAAAGACTACAGATTTATCTACAAAAAGGAGGCTGTGAAATTCATGGCAGGCAGATCAGGAGATAATCTCAGAGTCAGAATCAGGGTCAACATTGATTGTGCTTACTATGTGCCAGGCACTGTGCTAAACACTGGGGATACAAAGGAAGGCATAAGACAACTCTGACCCTCTCACGGGGGAGACGTCACAAAACTAGAAGCTGCAAAAGGGGGTGGGAAGACGTTATCAGGCACAGGGACAAGATAAAGTAATGTAGCTGGGTGGAAAAGGACCTGACTTGATTTAACTTGGGGAATGATGAGTGTCTGAAGTGATGAACACCAGGAAAATAGTCTGGTGGAAAATTATGACAATTCCCTGGGTGCCATTTTTAAATAGTAGAGGATCCGAGAAGAACCTCTAATGTCCATCTTTTACCCTTTTTAATCAGATCTAACTTGACTCTTTGCTTCCATGCCGTTATATAGAAGACCTGGACAAAGGGCATGGACTCAACATTAGCCAGTTTAATAGTTACTTAATAGTCTTCTGAGGTATCAGAACCAAATTTTAATTTGAAATGAATGAGACTCTTTGGGATGCCCTGCTGACCAAGTCCCCTCCAGACACCAAGTAGTGCTTTCCTGTAGTGAGTGAGCAGTGGCACACTGTTGAGCCTTGAAAAACTTCTTGGTTCCAGGGGAAAATCTAGAAACCTGCTATTGGGATTGTGGGACTCTGAACAGCAAATCTATACCTAGCATTTCCTAGGTCTAATGCTTGTGCTAACTTCATTTTGGAAAACTTGCTGAGGAGAGCTGCTGTGCTTGTGAGCATGGTTGTTACTTACTCTTCTAATCCTTATTTATTTATTTATTGCAGTTGCTTGTCAGACATTGTTGTCTCTCCCTGTGGATTTTAATTTAGAAAAACTGTTGGGTAAGTATTATATTTATTTAGATTTTCATTTTAAGTGTTAGAGATTTTTGTGTGTTGTTTGCTCCTTTATAAATCAGAATGTTTAAGAAGAGGAAGGTCTTCCTGAAATTCCTACTCTTTCCCTATTGATATTGATAATCTTTCCCTAAAATCACCTGAACAGACTATCACAATCAGCTTTACCAAACTGCCACAGACTGAAACCCATAATTGTAATTGATAACAAAAATCCCCCCCCAAAATTTTGTTTTTAAACCTAATGGCTTAATCATCTGTTAAATCAATGTAGGGGAATATTTTAGAGCAGATGAATTTGCGGACCAATCTCAAGAAAACCTCAGTTCTTCATCTCTAAGAAGAAAACTGTTTTTAGATGGAAATGGAAGTATGTCTGACGCCTTGTCTCCAACTTCTCCCAAGAGTTCATATGATAATGCTCCAGCATCACTTGAAGTCCTTTATTCAATAGATTTATCCCCAGTTAGGTGTAGGAGCCCCTTGGAAACACCAAGCTCGGTAAGTGCTTAACTATTGCTTTTTCACTAATTTTTTAAGGAATCTTGTGTATTTAACACATTAAAGAAATTTTTTTGATCAAATTTATTTTGACGCAAGTCACTTTATTCTTTTATTAAACAAACACCTGTTAATCGTGTATTATATGCTAGTTATATAGTTATATATAGTTATATAGCTAGTTTATGCTTGTTAGTCTCTGGAAATACAAAAATGAAAGTCTCTGTCATCAAAGAAATCACATTCTACTGGTGGAAATGTCACATTACATTACTGGAATTTCCAAAAAAATCCCTGAGCCACCTCCCCTATGAAGTAAATTCCCTCCATAAGTTATGTAAAACCTCTTCGTAGTGGGATTATGACAGATGCTACACTCACAAGTTTTGTAGTTTATCAATTAACTTTTATTGACATTGTCTGGTTATTTGGGAGAGGCAGTATGTGGTTGTACTATAATGGATGGAAGGCTGGGCTTAGAACCATGAAGACCTGGGTTGAAGTCTTACTTTCTAACATATACTAGCTGTGTAACTGTAGACAAGTCACTTAATCTTTCAGTGTCGTAGGCAAAGACAGTAAGTTGTGTATGTTGTGCTGATCTGCATTGATGGAGAAAGTTTCCATATGTTGCAGAAATTACAGTTACAGTCATACCTGGAACACACTGTCTCCTTATATCTACTTCCTAAGTCATAATACTGTTGATACTGATAATCTCTCTAAAATTTTCTCTTAATGGTCAGCAAACTCTGTCATAACTTACTTACCCCTTCTAGTGATTCTCAAGCCCCACAGGTTATCATTCAAACCTTATTCCCTACTCCCAACTGGCCAATTTTTTATTCCTCTCAACTTTCCTACTCCTGTAGTCCATCCAGAAGCCACCCACCCCTTCCATTGTGCCTTCTGGGATGCCTGCTCCATTGGCAAAAATCTTGGTTTCATCTTAAATCTTTTCCTTTCTCACTCCTGTCTTCTGGCTCTCAGAGACCTCACTGCCTCCTGCTTTTCAGCACTGACTGTACTTTCCTTTGATTCACTAGTTGAAGTGGGAGATTTGGAATATTCTTTGATCCCCATCGCTACTTCCAGGTTCTTTTCTCCCTGCCAAAGCTCAGTAACCTTTCCTCTTTTGAGGTTCATGCAGTCCATAACTACTACCCAATCAAAATCCTGATAGCGGTTGACTTCAGACCTCCAAAGCACTCCCTTTTCTTCCTCAGTGAGTACAGTACCTAACTATCTTTCCTCCCCAACTCTTGCCCTCATACTAGGGGACTTCACATACATATTGATACTACATCAAACATCCTAACCTCCCAGTTCCTCAACTTACTCATTTCCCATGACCTCCTTGTCCTCACTGTGATAATCTCTAAAATTCCCTTATCTATGCACAGTCTATTAGCATTTCATCTCCTCCCCCCCTTCCAAATCCACACCTTAATGTCCAGAATTAATTCCTCTTTTCTCTCTCTATCACCTCTGAACTGTCCTCTTCTCTTGAGTCACCCTTTCCACTTACATTGCTGATTGTGCTCTGCCAGGCCTTAGGCTTAGATCATTGTCACCATCTTCTGCCTTTGCTCTTGTGTACTTGCGGGCCCTCATTGCCACTAGGCAATCTTTTTACACCTCCCTAATTAACATACTATCCCACTCAACATGGTGGGTCTTCCAAACCTTTTCATTTCTCTTCAATCTTCCAGCTTCCCTCTCAGCTCATATTTTACAGGAAAAAAATTGAGGTCATTTGCCAACATCCCCTTCTTCTCCTTTTCTCTATCTTTCATCACCAAATGCCTTCTTTCATTTTCGTCCTTGGCCCGTCTTACATGACGTGATGGCTTTTCTCCTTACCAGAGCCAGCATCTTTCCTTGTACAAGTGATCCATTCCGTCCCATCTCCTTCAGCAGACTGCCTCTTTTATCATCTGTACTCTCTCACTTATATTTAATTTCTCCCTCTCTACTGGCTCCTTGTCCACTACCTACAAATGCACCTCATTTTTTTAAAAGTCACTTGATCGGTCCTTCCCTGCTGACTTATTATTCCAGTTTTTTGTGGCTAAACTCGAGAAGACTGTTTATAATAAGTGCTTCTCCTCCTTCTCCTCTGAACTCTGCAGTCTGACTTTGAAACCTCATCATTCGCCAGAACTGCTCTCTTCGAAGTTACCAGTGTCTTAATTGCCAAATCCAGCGGCCTTTTCTTAGTCCTCTTAACCTCTCTACAGCCTTGATGCTGTATGATTGCCTTCTTCATATCCTTGATATTCTCTTCCCTCTCAGTTTTCATGACTCTCTCCTCTCTTGGTTCTCCTACCTATTGGACTGCTGCTTCTCAGCCTCCTTTCCTGGATCTTCATCCAAGTCATGCCCACTAACTGTGGGTATTCCCTAGGTCTCTCCTAGGTTTAGTTCTCCCTCTATACTATTTCATATGTCGATTTCATCAGCTGCTAAGAATTCAGTTATGATCTATGCTGATGATTTGCAGATTTACTTATCTAGTCCTGATCTGTTTGTTGACCTCCAGTCTTACATCTCCAACTGTCTTTCAGACATATCAGCCTGGATGTCTTATAGACATCTTAAACTCAATACATCCAAAACTGAACTCATAGTTTTTGCCCTTAAATCCTCCGCCCTTTCAGATTTCCCTGTTACTGTCTAGGGCACCACTATCCTCCTAGTCCCCATGCTCACAACATAGGTTTCATCTCTGATTCCTTACTCTAACCTCCCATGTCCAATCTTTTGCCAAGGCTTGTCAGTTTTATTTTTGTAACACCTCTTGAGCATACCCACTTCTTTTCTCTGATACTTATACCACCTTAGTGCCTCATTTCATACCTCAACGATGTTGTAATAGCCTAATTTTCCTAAGGCACAAGTCTGACCATACCAACCTCCTCTCACGCACATACCCCAACTCAGTAAACTTCTGTTTAAACTTCCAGGATCATATATAATATCTTCTCTTCATATTTCCCCCTTCCTCCCTCTCCCCCCTCACCCTCCTTGCCATTCAATACAGTGACAGCACAGTGCCTGGCACGTAGTGTCTAATATATGTTCATTGACTGATGACTGCAAGATTCAGCTCTATGAGGCTTTCCTGATTCTCCCTCCCCTCCAGCCCCAGGTTCTAATACACTCTTTCCTAAAAGGATTTGTATTTATTTTGTATATACTTTTTTCTATACATGTTGTTGTCCCTAATAGATTGTAAGCTTTGTAAAGGCAGGAACTGTTTCGTTTTTTTCTTTGTAGTCCAAGTGCTTAGGTACTTAATAAATGCATATTGGTTGATTGATAAATGATCTCTTTTCTATTTATATGAACTTTTTTTTTTTTTAAACATAGGGCCAGTTTTCCTCCAGTCCTATCCGGGGAGGTACAAGAAAATATAGCTTGGAAAGCATAACGAGTCCCTCATTTCCACAGCATCCCCCTACAGCTATTGCTTCACCAACATTCTCTCCAATTGCTTTTCAGATAGGAAAAACACCACTCTCTGGTATGTCTGTAGGGTCTTATTTGTTTTTTTTACAGTCGTATTCAATTATTTCACCATAATATGAAAGTGACCCAAAGTTCTTGAAGAATATGTAATGTCATGCAAGATTTGGTAGGTCTCACCAAGCTGCATAGGCTTTCACTATAGTCCTGATGACAAAAGACCACCCTAGAAAGTTTGGAGAGACTCACTGCTAAAACCTTAGCCATTAATTTTTTTGGGCCACAACAATTAATAAAGATCAGTAAAGCATTAAAAGGTTAGATTTGTATGGGTGTAGGATATTTCAATACTATTGAAGTGACAGACAGATATTATGAAACATAGAAGTATAAAATCAGTGTTTGATATAAATAGAATTGTAATTATGTTAGTATAGCTTTATGGGTGGACCCTCCTTAGAAGAGCTTTACATTTCTAGAAATCTGTGAAGTTTAGGTTAAAAAATCTTTCTAACAATTTAAAATATTCAGTGAAGTTTTAGCATAGAACATTTTACATTTTCAAAAGAAAATCAACAAAGAAGGTATTTCAGGTGGGATTGTATGATAAAGGATTATTATCAAATGTACCTCCTTCCCAGAGATTTTACACCAAGTCTAGTAGTGGTCAAAAATTTATTTCTTTATTTTCTGCATTTAAAGTTTTAGCATTCTGGTAAGGTAAATTATGAAGGTTGTGGTTTTGTTTTTTTTGTTTTTATTATATTTAGAAGCTGAAATTATGGGATTTTTACTACTCATCTGTTAACAAAATGAGATGTACATCCTTTATTATATTTATGTGAACAATATTGTCACAATGGAAAAGATTTCTCAAAAGATTTCTCTTGGTGTCAGCTAGTCTGTGATTGAGAAGAGTATGGTATAAGGAATCCTTATTATTCAGTAGGTTCATAGTCTTTTTGGGTAATAACAGTTAAATAATTATTCAGATTGTAGGAAGCTATTTTTCCTGAAATAAAAGTTCCTAATAACTAAGAATTTTAATTAGTGTTTTAAATATGTAATATATTTTCTAAACTCATTTTCTGTTGTGTATGTATCTTTTTTTTTTTTTATCTTTAGAACCAAGGAAGTTTACCTTTCGTTCTCCTGATGTGCCATCTGCTCCACATTCTAATGGTGTTACCAACTCCTGTACCAGAAGTCCATATATAGATGGCTGTTCTCCAATTAAAAATTGGTCTCCTATGAGACTTGGGACGTGCAAAGGAAGTACTCAGTACCGGACTTCACTTATTCGGATACCTTTTACTCTAGAGCATCATAGTGAAGAAGAAGAAGAAAAAGAAAATGCTCCTCCCACAGATGCCTCTTTACCACCAATGGATACTTCTGGAGTACATCTGCGACAGCTAGATAGGGATGCTTTTGCACATGGCACACATTTAGTTGTGGCTACCATGTCTATTACAAAAGATCAATCCAGCACTCGTGAGAAAGAATTGGCAATATTGCAAGACATTGAAGGTGAAAAGGAGAATATCTCTGTAGACATGGTTGATCCTGTGGAGATAGCAGATGAGAACATTTGGGTTAAGGATAGAGTTGGTAATAGGAGTTTACCAATGACTGGATTTATGACAGGTATTGCTTTCAGTATTGAAAGCTCTCATATGTGCATGTCACCTCTTGCAGAAAGCAGTGTCATTCCTTGTGAAAGCAGTAGCATTCAGGTAAGGCATTTCAGCTTATTTGTTGGTATTCTCCATTGCCTTCATTTAAGGAATCAACCACATATTCTTCCTCTTCTGTTTCTCTGTATTTAGTTAGAAAACAACTTTAATATTGTTACTATAACACTATAAACTCAAAATTTAATATTCCCAAATCTTTTGAAACCTGGAAAATATATATATACCATGTATTCTGTTTCTTGGTGAGCACTATACTGTGGATCTTATTGATACTATTGATTATCCAAGATGTGCCCACAGGACTGTGAGCAGCTCAGTTAGAAAAGCTCATCTTATCTTCCCCCCACTTCATAAAACCAGTTTTTCCCCATTACTGAGGTTAGCTAGACCAGGCTGCAAAAAATGGAATTATTTAGGAGCATAAGAATGCAAATGACATGCCTTCACTTCTTTACAAAAATGGCCTATATTTGCAGGCTAAAAGGGTTATTGCCACATACTCTAACCTAGCTGGGTGAGTATACTCTTCCCCAGCCTCCGTTAGGCTAAAAAACCCATTGGAAAAAGAGGTCTAGGTTGTGGACAGAGGGACCTGGTTATGAATACTAGCTCTGCCCTTACTATCATAGAGTCACTTGAGCTCTACCGGCCTCATTTTCCTAGTTTATAAAACTAAACTAGTTTTATAAAATAATCAATTTATGAACTGATAACTGCACAGAAGGGTCTGTTGCTTTAATTTAGTGTGTGAGCACTAATAAGAATTCATACTTCATGAGCAGCTTACTGCAGTGGAAGGAATGCCAGATGGGGAGTCCAAGTACTTGGCTTTGAATCCTGGCTCTGCCACTAAAAGTTGGGGACCTTGAGAATCTCCTTAAACCTGTCTGGGCTTGAGTTTTTTCATTTGTAAAAGGAGAAATTTGGAATAGATGTTGTCCCTTCCAGCTCCAAGTCCATGATGTTGGCATACCATCTCTGGTAAATGGTTAGATTTGTGGTAAATTGTTAGATTTTTGTAATACTCTTAATGAAATCCAAAATAAAGTTATTTCATTTCATAGCCCTTTAAAAATAGCACTATTACACAAAAAAATCTGATTTGAACAGTGGCATGTTCTCCACTAAGGGAGATAGCAAGTGTGTCTAAGGCTGAGGGAGCATCCTGAAGCTAGAGACATGCAAATTAAGTGGTTTTTCCAGGGAATATGAACCCATTTTTTTTTTTTACTGATTTAAGACCCAGAATGCCATCCAATATGCCCATCTACCTTTATAATAGCATGAGAACCTTTAGAAAAGTAATGAGTTCTCATGTTCTCTTAAGTTAATTAGGCAATAAAACAACACCAAAAAGGGCAGTTGCTTTTTTGACCTAGGATTTTATTTTTGTAATGTTTTTTTTTCTCTTTTTTATTTTTTAGTTTACATCATTCATTTCCACAAGATTTTGAGTCACAAATTTTCTCCCCATTTTCCCCCTACTCACCACCCCAAACAGCCTTCCCACTCAATATTCGTTCCCCCATCCTGCTCTCTCCCATATCTTCCCCCATCCCCCTTCCAGCTTTCCAGTAGGGCACAGTGGATCTCTATGCCCCAGTGCCTGTATATCTTTTTCCCCAGTTACATGTAATGTAATATATATATATATATGTATATATATATATATATATACATATATATATATATATATATATATATATATATATATATTTTAAACATTTGATTTTAAAACTTTGAATTCCAGATTCTTTCCCTTCCTCCCTCATCACCCACCCTTACTGGGAAGATAAGTGATTCAGTATAGGTTGTACATGTGTAGCTATGCAAAACATTTCCATATTGGATATATTGCGAGATACTGACTATATTTCCCTCCACCCTATCCCACCCCTCGCTTGTTCTGTTCTCTGCTTTGACCCTGTCCCTTTTCAAAAGTGGGTGCTTCCAACTTCCCTCCCCCCTAGCCTACCCTCCCTTCCATTGTCCCCCCTCTCATCCCCTTCCCCCTACTCTCCTGTAGGGTGAGATACCCTATTTAGTGTGTATGTCATTCCCTCCCTGAGCCAAATTCAATTTGAATAAAGTTGACCCATTCCCTTTTGCCTTCCTGTTCTTCCCCTCCATTGTAACACTTTTCCCTTGCCTCTTCTATATGAGATAGTTTGCCCCATTCTGTCTCTCCCCATCTCCTCTCATTACATTCCTCTCTCACCCCTTAATTTCACCTTTTAAGTATCAGCCCTTCCTATTAAACTGGTCCTGTGCCCTCTGTCTATGTATACCTGTACACATATGTATACACACTCACATGTGTTCATACGCCCATATACCCTCCTATATAGACATATGTGTATGTGTTCGTACATATATACACACACACGTATATATATTTCTATTTCTATATATACATTTCTGTTCCCTTCAACTATTCTTATACTGAGAAAAGTTTCATAAGTTACAGTTACCATTTTCCATGTAGGAATGTAAATAATTCAACTTTGACAAGTTCCTTAGGATTTCTTTTCCCTGTTTACCTTGTCAAGCTTCTCTTGTATCTTGTGTCTGAATGTCAAATTTTCTATTCAACTTTGGTTTTTTCATCAAGAATGCTTGAAAGTCAAGGCAGCTAGGTGGCTCAGTGAATAGAGCACCGGCCCTGGAGTCAGGAGGACCTGGGTTCAGATCCGGCCTCAGACACTTAACTCAAAAACTAACTGTATGACCTTGGGCAAGTCACTTAACCCCAATTGCCCTGGCAAAAAAAAACTAAAAAAAAATGCTTGAAAGTCCTCTATTCCATTGAATGACCATATTTTCCCCTGAAACATGATACTCGATTTTGCTGGGTAGGTGATTCTTGGTTTTAATCCCAGCTCCTTTGACCTCCAGAATATCATATTCCAAGCCCATTGATCCCTCAGTTTAGAAGCTACCAGGTCCTATGTTATCCTGATTGTGTTTCCATAGTATTCAAATTGTTTCTTCTTGGCTTCTTGTAATATTTTCTCCATGATCTGGGAACTCCAGAACCTGGCTATAATATTCCTAGGAGCCTTCTTTTTGGGATTGGTTGATTCTTTCAACCTCTGTTTTGTCCTCTGGTTCTAAAACATCAGGGCAGTTTTCCTTGTGAATTTCTTGAAGGATGATTTCTAGGTTCTTTTTTTGATCAAGGCTTTCAGGTAGTCCAATAATTTTTAAATTCTCTCTCCTGGATCTATTTTCCAGGTCAGTCCTTTTCCCAGTGGGATTTTTCACATTGCCTTCTATTTTTTCATTTGTTTGGATCTGTTTAATAGCACCTTGATTTCTCATAAAGTCACTAGCTTCCATTTGCTCCAATATAATTCTGAAGGAATGATTCTCCTCAGTGAGCTTTTGAGATTCTTTTTACATCTGGCAAATTCAGCTTTTTAAGGCATTCTTCTCCTCATTGCCTTTTTGAGCCTCTTTTACCATTTGAGTTAGCCTATTTTTAAGGTGTTATTTTCTTTAGTCAGGCTGTTGACTCTCATTTCATAATTTCTTTGCATCCTTCTCATTTCTCTTCCCAATTTTTCCTCCACTTCTCTTACTTGGTTTTCAGAATCCTTCTTAAGGTCCTCTATGGCCTGTAACCCACTCGTATTTTTCTTGGAAGCTTTTGGTGCAGGAGTTCTGACTTCACTGTCTTCTTTCTGTTCCATGTTTTGATCATTTTTGTCCCCAAAATAGGAGTCTAATGTCAGATCGATGTGCTTGCTTTGCTTTCTTTGCTTGCTCATGTTGCCACTTAATTACTTGACTTTTCAGCTTTTGCCACAGTAGAACTCTGCTACCAGAAACAGGGGCTTTATTTTAAAATGCTGGGGTTTTCACAGCTTCTGGTGCTATTAGTTGGGTGCCCTCTCTGAAGCCTCCACACGCTCTGGCAAACTGGTCACGCACCCTAGTACCTCCACCTTAGACAGCAATACAGATCCAAGCAGGTTAAAGCAAGACCCCTCAGACTGGCCATTTGGCCCCCCTACAATCTGCTGGCCAGGAGTTCTAAAGCAGCCACATGGTGGCTGCCACACCTCAGCCGCTTCTCCCTCCGAGGGTGCAAAGATTGGATCACGCTTCCGGACTCCCAGTTCCCAAAGTCCACACTGCACTGACCTCTCTCTTTGTCCTTAGCACGTATGGGTTGATAATTCTGGAAGCCACCACAGCTGCTGGTGATCTGAAGTCCCTCCAGCTGGTAGCTGGTTGTGGCCACCCTGAGGCTAGAACCTCGGGCTCAGCTGGGGCTGTGCTCAGCTCCCAGAGTGCTGTGCTGACCCGTTCCTGCAGACCTGCCAGGCTCTCTTAGTTCAGTGGGGAAATTAGCTTCTCTCTGTCATTTTGTGTGTTCTGTATCTCCAAAGTTTGTTTAGAGTCATTTTTTACATGAATTGGAGGAGGCAAAAGTGGGAGCTGCACAGAAGTTGTTTCTACCCACCACAGGATTTTAAAAGAATATATTAGGCTAGAGGAAAGGTAGGTCAGGAAGAAAATAAAGTTGCACAGTCTCTACAGACCTTTAAAAATCCAGGCAACTTCTCAGGATGCATCTTTCTCTCAAGTGGATCTAGCCTTAAAGAAATCCAGTTTCTCATATGGTATTTTTATTTTAAAATCTTATCTTAGGAAATGGAATTATTTCTGTGATTTAGGGGGAAATGCCATTTAGTACATTATTAAATGAAGATTAAAAAAAATTCCTAGGACTAAAATTTTTCTTATAGAAGTGAATCTTTAGTTTCCTAGAAGGGTTGGGCAGCTATGGTGTATTTGAAAAACATTGGACTATATGTCATGAGAATTGTCATGGCTCCATTTTTCTAGCCTAATTCACAGTCTGTAAAGATGGCATCCACTAGATATCATCTTTAAATTTCTTCTAACTCTAACATTCTGTTATCTATAAAATGATCTAAAGTACCAGGAAAACGTGCGATTTTGTTTTATAGATAACTTAACAGGAATTATCCATAATTTAAATACAGGTTTTCTTTTTAGATTTCTCTCAGTATACTTCACCTAAGTTATGATTGTAGTTAATTCCAGGTAACCACCACCATTCTCATCTTGGTCAAGGTTGCTTTCATTTTAGAAATAAGTTCTGAAAGTCTTACCTGGGATTCCAAACATTCTGAGCATTTAAACTATCTTCATGATCCTATTTTACACCCTAATATTGCCTATCCTGATCAGATATCTAATTTTAGAGTAACCCCAAGTGGAGTATTATTTCTAGGTAGCAAATACATCAATATACCCTTTATAGGAAAAAGATCGGTGCAAGGTCAGTAACCAGTATAAATATATTGACCCCCAGTTGAAATATAGTTTCTGTATCTAACAGCTAACATAATAACAACTGATAATGTTCATTTTCACTGTAATACAGCTATAATACTGCAGATTTGAACAAGATAAATATTGGGCAGTGGTGGAAGTTTAGTAACTTGCTAAGCTTATTCAATAAAAAAGATCTTTAAGAATAATGGGTAGGTTCTCAAAGTTTAGATATGGTCAGCTTTTTAAAAAAAAGATATTGAACTATTTAATGAAAAAATTGATAGTTTAACTGAAGTAGAGGGTATGAAGAATTACTTTCTATGTGGCTAGAGGTTCTGGCCAAAAAGAAAGTTACTTTTCATGGGAAAAATTTAGGATCCTGCTGAACATTGCTTTTAAACATTTTTCAAAAGGAGAATGCTTAGTACCTTAGTTTATTGTTTTTCCTCATTGTCTCTGGTTCCATTTATTTTGTGAAACAAGAATAAGTTTTGATCGACTTCCTGCTTCTCTGTCCCATGTAGATTTATGCCAGATTGGAGAAGCTGGTGGTCAAAAGTGTCATGCACTTTGATGGTGGCGTATTTCAAAAAGTTTTCTAGCATTTTTTTCTAGTACTGCTAAAAAGCAGTATTGGCAGTGTTCACCAGGGGCTGGATGACTACTTGGTTGATATGCTGTAGGAAGGAATCCTTATTCAGTTATCTGTTATACTAGATGACCTCTGATTTCATCCAACTCTGAAGTTAAGAATTTGTATTAGAATGTTACCATTTGATATAAAAAGTTTAAATTACATATGTATGCCAGTGGGTGAGCTTTTTATCTTAGTTGCTAGGTGTGATCATAAAATAAAGCAGTCTTTAAAAAATACCCAAACATGCTGGAACACTGACAGCTGAATGTCTTCCTTTTTAATGTGGTCCCTTGGGAAATCTGTAGTACATTCTTTTGATGATCCTTAGATGTAATATTTTTTTCTCTTAAGGACATTTGATTTTTATAAATAGCCCCAAGTCATTGAGGCCATTGTGATCTATGACTTAAATAATACAGTTATATTCAAGTGAGATATAGACCTGTAATTTCATTGGCATATAAGGAGCTCCATTTGAGGAAACTCACTACCATTGAACAATAGGCAAAAGTGTGTATATCCTCAAATGTAATAGCTTTGAAGGGAACAAGCTCTTACAGGTATATTCTGAAAAATGTGTTTAAAAAATTTTTTTTAATCCTACCCTACAATTTTGCTACTTTATACTCATCATGCATATTTTATTCATTTCAGCATTAATTTTATTGCATATTATGTAGTGTTGATATATAATACTAATTCTTAACAGTTGATGAAATTTGCTCATAGTTTAAATTTTAAGCATATATTTAAGGCTCCTTAATGTGTTAAAATTTTAAAATACCTTCAAGGTTCTCCAAGATCAGTGATGTATGTTACTATGTTGATATAAAAAGTCTAGAATTTGCAATTTAATTCTTAGGTGATTTTTCTTTTAACATTCTTCTCAGGTGGATAGTGGCTATAATACACAGACCTGTGGGAACAGTATTATTGATACAATTGGATTAGGAACAGAGAGCTATTGTAGAGAAAGTGATGCACCATCCTTTGAAGTTCAGAACAAATCTCAAGTTCCTGAAGCAAAGGTAGGGGATATTTTTGAGGGAAAAACTCTACCATATGGTGGTACAATATTGTATTTGTATTTTGTCTTTATTCTTTATCCTCAACAAGAATTGTATAAAGCCAGTTATCGGTATCATCAGCTATTTATTCTAAGTCTAATTTTAGTAGGAGGTTAATTCTTTTTTTCTAAAGTATTTTAAAATACAATGAAACTTTATTTAAAAATGTAAAAATCATTAGCTCCCTAAGTGGTAGAGCTAGATTTTGCCTGTGTGTTACGGTTTACAGAACCCTTCTCTAAGAGAAAGTGTGAAATGACAGAAAGTTTAGAAACAGGACTTCTACTCAGTGCTTTAACTCAGCATTAAAGGGAAGGTTTCTCCAAGGAGAGTGGCAAAACAGTACAGCTAAAATTTTCCAGTTTTTGTGTTTGGTCTTCTGGTATGTCTGAAGTATCCCAATCACAAGACTATCAGTCATGTTCATAAATATAAATACCAAGCATAAATAATTTTACTGTTTTCTGTTAATTCCAATTTCTGTTAAGTGTACTGGTTTTTTTGGGGGGGAGGAGGGAAGGGCAGGGCAATTGGGGTTAAGTGACTTGCCCAAGGTCACAGGGCTAGTAAGTGTTAAGTGTCTGAGGACCTATTTGAACTCAGGTCCTCCTGACTCTAGGGCTGGTGCTCTATTCACTGAGCCACCTAATAGCCCTGTGCTAAGTGTGTTCTGTAAAGGGGGAAGGAAACCTAGAAGTAACTGATTAGATTCAAAACACTAATAGCAAGGGCTTCCTTTCCTTATCATTGTGATAGCTGTGCTATCATATAAGGACTAGCACTTACTATAGCTGTGATGTCTCTTCATCCGTACAAAATGGAGATAACCTGCGTACTAATAAAGGTACTTTTAGGACAGTTGTAAGGAAGCTGTGTTAGCAGTCAGCCATTATTACTGAAAGGCCTAGGGCTGGCCTGCGGCCAGAATTCTAACTCCTGGTTCTCTCATCAGCACACCACTTACCTTTTCTCAAGTCTTAGTTTCTTAACATCTGTAAAATACTAGTAGTATTTGCACTTATTTTTCATGTTATGGGGAAAGTGCTTTCTAAGTCTTAAAACCTATGAACTTTTATTTTAACAGTAACCCGTGTTATGTGTTAGTATTTTTGTCATCTTTGTTTAGCTTTATATTTCCATGGTAGAAGAATCTTGTGACAATGTTAATTACTAGCCAAGAAATCCTAACTTGAATTGCAAGCCAATTTATTCATAAGGATATATTAATGACTATTAGAAAATTTATGTCCTGCTTGATCATTTTAAAAAATGAATGTTTCCCCCAGGCTAGAGGGGAGAACTTGAAGATCTGGGGCAAGAGGTACCGTTTCTCATACCCCAGGGCTAGAGGTGATTATAAAAATTAAGCTATTAACCACAAAAAATACAAAGGAGAAAGAATCCAACCATAGAAAGCTATTATGGGAATAGAGATGACTGGCATTCATCTTCAGAGGAGGATATTGAAGTAGAGAAACCCCCAAAGAGTAATAAAATGGACACTTGCCCAGAAAGAATTCATAGACGATCTTAAAAAAAACAAACTAAAAATCAAATGACAGAGATGGAGGAAAAAAAAATAATCCTAGAAAAACAAGGAGGGTATGAAAGGAAAGTTAACCAATTCGAAAAGGAGATGCAGAATCTTAAGGAAGAGGGGCAGCTAGGTGGCGTAGTGAATAGAGCATCGGCCCTGAAGTGAGGAGGACCTGAGTTCAAATCAGACCTCAGACACTTGACACTCAACGAGATGTGTGACCTTGGGCAACTCTCTTAACCCCAATTGCTTTGCCTTCCCCCTCCAAAAAATGAATTTTTCTTTAAGGTCATTTTTTCCCCCATTAAAGTTAGCTTTTACTACTTCTCACCGATTTTTTTGTGTATGGACTGTGGGCTTCTGAAATATCAATCCCTAATAGTCACCCTAATCCTATCAACAATATATAACATGTTTCTGAAAATATAGAACAACTAGCATTTATATGGTACTTTTAAGATTTGCAGAGTGTTTTACATATATTAACTCATTTTACCCTCACAAAAGTGCTGCCATGATTTTATAGATGAGGAAACTGAGATAGATATAGGTTAAGTGACTTGCCCAGGTTCATTTTAATTTAGAGCTGCCTGACTATAGGCCTGAGTGTGCTGATTCACTGTGCTAATGTTTGATTCCCAAAAGAAATCTTAGTGCTGTATTATCAGGCAGACTGATAACAAGGTGTTCTTTTTTTCTTTAATTAGCAAGAACATACAGCACAAGGATATTGGAAGAAAACAGCACATCCTTCATAGAAGTGTGTGTATCAGAACTGTAGATCATCAACGAATTGCCATGTGAAGATATTCTGTGCACCGGCTCAATAATGTGATTATGATTGGGAGAAAATTTGAACCCTTTTTTCTTTCCCTTACCAATGTGAAAGTTGGCACTGAAAATCAAATGCCCAAGTTGATGTTTACAAGAAAAAGGGCAGAAGAGCTGAAACTTCACCAAAGCACAGAAGTAGACATTTTTATCAGTAAATCTTCATAATTACCTCAAGCGACTTGATCATAACTAAATTTTTTGTTAAGTGTGACATAATTTTTTCTGATGTAGAGGATTAATAAATTGTCATCCTATTTTTCACATTTCTTTTTAGCATTGCTCTTGATGTAAAATGACTGACTAAAAACAAGTTTAGTATATGCAGTCTTCTATCATTAGACCTAGTTTTCCACTCCTTATTTTCAAAAACTAAGATATTTGATGCAAATTCTATTCCACTTCATGAACCTATTCCATAGAAATAAACCCACAGGTGTTCTTGATTTTGAATTATGAAATTCTTCTATTAAACCTTAACTTCTGTCCTTTCTCTTTCTGTATCTTACTACCAATTCTAAACCACTCTTTTCTTTGCAAATGCTAGTCGCTGTACTAACTGCTTAACTGGTTTATTACACCACCTCTGGCCACTTTGCCCCACTTTAAATCTCAGTGCTTTTAAGTATCCATTAAGCTGATACTCCCCTTCAGTACTGCTAAGTCCAGATACTACATCTACTCCAAATTGATTTGATAATCTCATCTCAGCT
The DNA here is from genome assembly GCA_011680675.1 of Gymnobelideus leadbeateri. Classification (NCBI taxonomy): domain Eukaryota; kingdom Metazoa; phylum Chordata; class Mammalia; order Diprotodontia; family Petauridae; genus Gymnobelideus; species Gymnobelideus leadbeateri. The sequence goes on from WOXC01011372.1 coordinate 769,217, forward strand.
AAGCCCTCTCAATAATCTTTTTGTTCTTACTGGATTCGCTATTGCATTCTCTACAGCACCTGTTCTAAACCTTCACCCCTGAAGTCCACCAGTCCATCAAGTTTATACTTTGAATTGAAGCCACTCAATGCCTTCTTCCTCATTGTAGATCTCATATCCTCTTAACATTCTTCATTCTCTTCCTTTGGTAAAGGACTTCTATAGCTGGATCCCGTTTTTCTCCAACCTATAAACTGGCTTTCTCTGCTGATTACTGCCCATCCTAACAAAAAAACCACTTAGCACTGCATTTTACTTTTTATTATCCTATGTTTTCTTCTGAATTTGGCCAAAGACCATATATAGTTTTACATCATTTCAATTCCTGTTCATTTTACTTCTTAATTCATTTGCAGTCTTTTATACCCCAGCACTCAAAGCCATTTTCTCTGATCTCATTTGCTAAATTCACTGGATTTTCTTTGTCTCTGCATTTCTTGACACTCATGACCACTCCCCCTTCCCTGAGTTCTTGTGAAATTGCTTCTGATGGATTCTTAATAGAACATTTTTCTGGATTATCCTGTGCCATTTGGTATGTCACAAGGTTTTTCATGGGCTTAGTATGATATATGAACTTAATTCCTAATCATGTCTATTAATGAAACATATATTCATTTCTCCTGAATTTCAGTGTTCCATCAACTAAATGCCTCCTGGATTCCTGACTGGATGTCCCACTTAAATTCTTAGATTTAATGTGTCTAAAAGAGTCCATTATCTTTTCCTCTACTTTCTAAATTTCCTATTTCTGTTGAGTACATGATCATTCTTTTAGTCACCCAGGTTCGTATCTTTGGAAACTAATTTCTCAGGCTGCCTTATACCCCAGATCTAATATTTGAGATCCTGTTCTCTCCACTGAAAACATGGTTACCACCCAAGTTCAGGACCTTATCACTTCTTTCCTGCAGTATAGCACTAGATTCCTGATTGGTTTCACTGTATCCAGTTTCTTCTCTGCCTCCCAGTCTATCACAGTCTATCAGCTAAGCTGATACACTAAAGCAAAGATCTGCAAACCACAATCTGAGGGCCAAGTTTGGCCAACTCCTTGTTTTTATAATGAGAAGGGCTAAGAATGGTTTTTACATTTTAAAATACAATAAAACTTCATGTAAAAACCATTCCTACCTCATGGACCATTAAAAAAACAAAGAAAAAATCCAGGAGTCAGGTCCTCCTGGATTTGCTATAACATGTTTGCCCGGGGTCAGTCAAAAAGCTTCAGTAGCTGGATACCAGCACTTGTTCCTTAAGGCTATGAAATAAAAACGATGTCATTTTAAAGCCCTTTAACCCAGACTGACTACTAGCTCTCATACATTCCACGTTATAGCCAAACTGGTCTTGTTATTCCCTATACATGACATTTCATCTTCAATTTCCCAGGTTCTTCTCCCAGCCTCCAATATCTACTTCCTCACCTTCACTTTTTAGAATTTAACACAAGTTGATACCTCTTACACAAAACCTTTCTCAATCCCCTTAGCTACTGGTGCTTTCCCCTCCCCTAAGGAAAATCAAATCCACCCCAAATTTTGTGTTTATTTTCTGTGTAAGGATTGGTTCCCCAAGCAAAATGTAAGATATCTGAGATTTTTTTTTTCACTTGTATTTGTATTCCTAGTTCAGTCCATGGCACAGAACAGACCCTTAATAAATGTTGGTAGTATTAAAGTGAATGGAAATATAATAGTAATGTTGGTAATTGCTATAACATGTAAAATAATAGTGCTAAAAGGGATCTTAAGAGGTCAGCTAAGGGCAAGTCCCTTTATTTTATAGACAAAAACCTTGTTCATTTCTAACTCTTTTAATCCTACAGTATTTGTTTAGTAGATGTGACCCTAGTTCTTAAGCGCTCTATCACCAAAGTACAAACTTTGGCAGATTCTATACTGGCAAGAGTGTTCAAGTATGGTTGAACATACATAGCAAGTGGAATCACGTTTGGTCCCAAACATCACAATTATGGCAATGCTACAAAAGGAACTGGAAATGGTATTGAAAAAAATAAAAAAATCAGAAAAGTAGCTGAACTAATACCAGGTATACACATAGGGCGTTGGTGCTAGAGGTAACAGAATTCTGAGGGTGTTCAGCAACTGATTTTCAAAGTATGTGAAGGAAATGAAGATATTAAAGGTAACAGATAAAAATCTTTGACTTTATTATTACAAATTTTAAAAAGCAATCAAGAGCATCAATAATCACCAACACAGTCTCCTACTGACAAAATTTTTTTAGCACTATCTACATATGAATTGATGGTATTCTTGATGAAAATATAGAAAGGTTTACAGAGGCTTTCACAAAACTCCCTTAAAGACTCTTTAACTTTGTATTTATATTTAATGTATTTTTATATGTACTTTTCTCTCCCATTATAATGTAAGCTCCTTCTGAGAAGGAATTGTTTCACTCCTTGTACTTGTATCCTGAGCGCCTAGTACAATGCCTGGCATGTAGTAGGCACTTAATACTTAAAAAAATATCTCCTCTGCATATGATAAAAGAATTAAAAAATTCTCGAAAGACATAAAAGAATCTGTATATGGTGGGGTCTTCCAGATGCTACCATTTGTCAATAACATTACACAGATTACAAAAAAAAGGTCCACAGTCGTGCAGAGTTCAGCTTAATTATTCATACAAGAAAAGATAAGTGGATAAAGAATGTTTATGGTACAAATGATAATACGAAATTGAATAGAGAACTTAGTTGTTATTGGTATTTATATATTGTATATATACTAGTAATAAACAACCAAGCCCAGGATTCAACAGAAGAATTGCCTTCAGGAAACTACAGGATTATTTTAATGACAGACAACTTTTCCCTGGAACAAAGATCCATCAACATTCTTCTGGTGATTAAACATTACTGTCTCTAAAGTAGTAGAGTTGAGAATTACACAAAAGGCCATGGAAAAGCACATGTTTTGTCTGACTATTTATTCCACGGCTTTATTGGGGGGAAGGAAGAGGGAGGATACAAAGGAGGGAAAAAAAAAATGCTTGATAATTGAAAAAAAATTTAATTACCAAAAAAAATCATGAATGAAAATTGCTTAGACCTGTTTGTACCAGAGGAAAAATGAAAATAGGAAGAATTCACTCACTGGTCACTTACTAAAAGAAACCCCTTTGAGGTAGCTACATGGCACAGTGAATAGAGCACTGGCCCTAGTCAGGACAACCTGAGTTCCAATACAGCCCCAGATATTTAACACACACTAGCTGCGTGACCTTGGGCAAGTCACTTAACCCCAACTGTCCTGCCTTTCCCCCCCAAAAAAACAAAACAACAAAAAACCCCAAAGGAAAACTACCAGGAATGTCAAAGCCAAAATCTAGAACTTCCGGGTTAGAATGCGTGAAGAGGGATTGGGGGAAGGGGTTTGAGAGAGATGGAATAAAGCAATCAGAGTTCAAGTACCAAGGAGCCACAGTTGGCAAATTACCATTACATAGGACAGAAATGCTTGAAATACTCAAGAGAGCAAAACATAATGCTTACGTGCAAGAATAATTTACTTCGTGAAACTGAGTATAATCATATTGGGTGGGAAAATGGACCTTCAATGAAATAGAGGACTTCTAAATATTTTTTATTAAGGCACTATCTATCTCCTTGGAACTAGAAGGAACTTCATGATGAAGTATTAATAACTGGGGGAGAGGAAACGAAAATTATCTCAAGCTTAATGTCTTCAATAATCATTGAAGTAATAAAACAAAGGGGAGTTTTGTTATATTCTGATCTTAAAAGGAGTGAAGAACACTCTAGGAAATGGAAAAAGGAGCTAGAATAGATTATTTCAATAATCACACTATGCAAGTAATGAAATGGATGAAAACAGGCTGCACTTGGACTTCACCACTTTGATCTGAAATGGAAAAATGAGGATTGAACACACACACACACACACACACACACACACACACACACACTCACACACACTCACTCTCTCTCTCTCTCTCTCTCTCTCTGAAATTAAATTCCAGAGAATCAGGTAGGGAAAGGGAAATGATAGAGGGGATTAAGAGAGGGTAAATTCAGGGAGATATTACTCCTAAGAGTAACATCTTTGGAGGGTATATGAAGGTGGAGTTGGGAGGTAGAAAAAAAAAGTCAAGATTCTGATTGGTAACTAGGTGGTAGGAATGAAACACAACAGTGAATAGAAGCAAATTATATAAAATATAGATAAGTAATATTGAGGATACTTCTCTCAACATATTCCTCTCAATATTTCGACATCAATCCTCAATTCTGTTATAAAAAGAGTAGCAAGGATTTAAAAATGTGAAAGTACAAAAGGATAAGACAGAGAGGGAAATAATTAACAATTATAACTGGGAATGGGAAAGACACATAATAATAAAACTTGACTTAAAAAGAAACAGAACATACATTATGCTTAAAGCACCACAAAGAATATCAATACTTAATACATATGCATCGAATGGTATAGCATCTGATGCCATTATCTTACAGAATGAAAGAGATAATAAAACTATAATAGTTGGAGATCTCAAGGTATCCCTCTCAGATTTAGACAAGTCTGACCAAGTTTACTAGGATAGAATTTTATAAAAGTTATATGTAACAGCCCTCTGGGAACAGAAAGAATTATACACATTCTCAGACGTGCACAGAAACTTTCCATACGTGACCACTAAGGAGGGCATAAAAACCAAAGCCAGATTACATTAAATATATCCTTCAGCACCAAAATGCATTATATTCATATTCAATAAAGAATTTTCTCAAAAGAGAAAGTTGTGATTAGTACTCAAATAGTATGATCACTCAAACTGAAGAGAAATTAGTAATGCTTAAATAAAACAAATTCCTACATTGAATGATACCTGATTTGAACTGTGGCAGGAAGAGATCAGAAACTCTCCTTTCCCCTCCCCTCACCCTAAGACCACCTGAGCTCCATTTCCTATCATTCAGGAGCATGGAGGAGTCATCTACTCTGCTTCCTGTATGGAACCAGAGAATGGATGTTCAGCAGTTAACAAATTATGGGGTATAATCCTTATAGGAGAATGGAAGATGTTGCTGTTATGTGAAGAAAATCTTAAGTCCCGAAGGTCTTTGTTCTAGTTTCCCAAACCTGGCGGTAGCCACAATTGACAGCTGGAAGCTCCCAGAAAATCTGTTGGCATCCCATGTCAAGGAGATTCTATTAAGTTGTACATAAAAGCTGAAGAACAGCTTCTTACTCTCCACTATTTATCTTCCTAAAGAGAAGGTGCTATAAAGTTATCTTTCAAAGCTGGACGCTTTCTTAACCCTCAAATATGAAAATTGAGGCCCCCCAAGGCTCAGTATTATGCAAATGTCTAGGATTATGCACAATGAGTTAATAATAAAGCTTGAATTAGAATCTTAGGTTTCTTAAATCCTCATCCAGTATTCTTTCTTCTATGCAATAGTACTATCCATCTTCCTTTTCCTTAAGGCTGACTTTACTTAGAAGTATTTTAGACTGAGAGGTATGCTAATAGGGCATGATCTCCACACAGTCAAAGAATTTAATTTAAAAAAGACAAAACCCTAAAGATTTGAAAGGACTTTCTACATCCCGTGAAATCCTACCAATTAAAGATTCATTTTGGTCAAACAAGCAATTCTCTTTGAAATGTTAAAGAGAAGGCAATCAGTCCTTCATACCTTAGGATAGATCAGTATAATCAGATCAGTTTCCTGTAACAGATGAAGTGGGATAGGGACTTGTAATTTTCTGAGAAAGGGTACTGAAACATGAGCTCCAGAATGCCAGAAGGCAACACCTCAAGGTTGGGGGGAGAATAAATTACCATTATACTTAAACATGTTGAAAGCTTTAGGCATTTAGATTGTATTTTGCTTTTTTTATCCTCTAAATCCAGGATGGTCATCTTCTTTCCCCTCATTTAAAAAAATCCAGAATTATTTATGCCAAACGAATCAGCTTTTCAATAGAGATGAATGCTCCAAAATAAGCCAGGAAAATAACTGGCACTTTTGAAGTAAATTTATTTAAATGATCTTTATCTGGTCCCTGAAGTTGCTGTCCTATCAGTATGTAAGTGATGGGGATTCAATTTAATTTTTCTGCGTAAATAATAGTTGTTACATCTAGAAAATGAAAAGAGAACTACTTTTCTCAAAGATGACGGAAAGACTTGAAGGCAATTGTTTAATAAAAATGCAAATTTTTAAAATTATTAAAATGCATTTTAAAAGCAACAAATTAAATTTGCACCTGATACTTTTAACCATGAAACTTGCCAGTGTTCTTCCCCAATCTTATAAAAGGAAATCAATTTTGTCACAGTCTCTGTTGTTAGATACAGCTAATTTTCTAGCTTGCTCCTCTTTTTTTCTGGTTCATCAATGTTCAACTTTGTAGAATCAGAAGGAACACTTATTCCTGGTATCTAACAGAATGCAGGAGGAGAAAAAAAAATTAAGATGTCATTAAAAATTATAAAAGCATAAGAAACTGAATGTTATTAATTAAAAATATAAATTGCCAACAAAAACAAATTACAGTGATAAATTTTGCTTATTGCAATTATGTACTTAATTCCTGATTTCTGCTAGTATTGATTCTAAATTTCTAATAAAGAGTGGTCTAGGAAGATGGGTAGAGGGGAAGATAGAAGACCCTATATTTAAGGGATCTCTAATCTTTTTACTTCCCCTTTATCCCTCCTCCTGCCATTGTCCCCCCATCTCCCTCCATGAATAATATGTTAATCACTCTTTAGAAAATATCAAAATGAAAAGCCAGATTTTTTGATTTTCAGCTCTTACTTTTCTCAGACCAAACTCTTTGCCCTTTCCTCCCCTGATGCCCCCTCTCCTTTCCACACAAAATGCCCCTAACACAGTTACAGTAATACAGAAAACTAAAGAGGTAAAAAAAAGAAAATAAATATGTAGTAAACAAGGCCTTAAAGTACAAACACTGATACACAACATTGTAATTTATTGAAAAGTCACATGAACTGCTAAAGTAGGTTTGGTAAAGTAGGTTTTTTTTTTGGAAAGGAGAAGGCAAGGCATTTGGGGTTAAGTGACTTGCCCAAGGTCACACAGTTAGTAAGTGTGTCAAGTGTCTGAGGCCGGATTTGAACTCAGGTCTTCCTGGCTCTAAGACCAGTGCTCTATTCACTGCACCATGTAGCTGCCCCCTTTAAAGCTAGGACTCAAAATTTTTTATTGTATGCCCTAATACTTCTCCTAATGGGAACATATTACTGAAACAATGATGGAAGTTAATGGAAAAACAAGCTTGATAAACAAGTAATTAACGTAGACAATTTCTAGGAATCTGTCCAAAGTCAGATAAACCTATATTCAAGTTCAGTTTGTGTGGAGCAAACTACGTCAAATTTTAAAATCATTTTGATGAAAACACTGAAACATCACTTAACCTGGAAGGAACTTTTAAAGTGACTGATTCAATCTAATTATCCAAAACTGTATTTAAGAGATATAACAAATGATAGTTGAAGACATTTCCATTTTGAAACTCCTAAACATCAAAATAAGGTGGGATGTGATGGGGGAAGGAGATACTTTAAAAGAACTTCTGACGACAAACATCCTTTTCTTCTTATATCTTCCACAAAAGTAGTACACACATATTATTCTACCACAATATAAGTATTTATTTTTAAATCAGTCTTACCTGTGGTTCTATCAGAGACATACGAATTTTCTGATGCTGAAGATTGGATGAGTCTAAGGTGATTTTCACTTTAACTGTATCAAAAATATGAAATTCTGTATCTTCTACTTTTAGTGAAGGCATCTAAATTTTTAAAAATACATTTAAAAAACTTTTTTATTGCTTTCAGACATTTGAAGCTTCATTCTTATTGCTTACAGATGCTTCAATCAAAACATTTCATTTCGATTACATCTTCTCTCTGTTCAATTATTTCATAATCACAAACAAGTATGTGATCTGGGCAATTTGTACAACAGTTGATCTGGTACCCATAATATACAAACATGTTATTTGCCTTACACAATGTCTTCTCCTCCTTCCCTGTTCTCTCCTCACCCTACCCATACTTTAATGAAGATTACTACTGTGGTCTACCCAGGAAGCTCAGAGTACACATGCTTTTGAATAATTCTTATTCACTTTCTCAACCTTAAATGGAATTCATCTAAATCCTCAAGAGAAAGGAATCAGTGTTACTGAAATGTTATGCTGATTACCATTTCTTGCCCTTAAATCTGGGGTTTAATTAAGCAACTTTGGCCCAGCAAAAACAGAATTTGTAGCTAAACCAGCTAACTCACTGATCATGTCTTCCCATAGGACTAGAAATAAACTGTGGAGGGGTATATTCTGATATCTTAAGTGTGACTGGGAACAACAGAAGCAATGAGGAGAGAAAAGAAATACATGAGAAACTGAACTAAGGAGGAGTTCTTCCCTTCCCATGGAAGGGACAAGCAATCACTGACTTGAGGTAAAACAATATAAACGTTTTTTCTTAATTTCTTTGTATGTAGGTGATATACAGGATGGCAAGTATATAGAAGGGCTGACTTGGAATTCAAGAAGTCCTGAATTTAAGTCTTCTTCTGACATCAGCTTACTATGACACCATGAAGAGATAAGTCACTGTCTCTTACAAACCTAGCCAACTCTCTAGGCTGGGGTATTTCAGTCCCCAAATCCAATGAATGTGTCATTACTCTTCTATAAGGTGCAATGCAGGGACAAAGTATGCCAAAAAGAAAAAATATATATATATCACATCATACCTCCTCATCATAAGCAAGTCTTGGTTTTGGTTTGTCTTTTTCCTCAAAAAATACAGTTCCTTCTAAACCATATTTTGGAATTAACACCACAATAGCATTCTTTCTTACAAACAAAATATAGGCCTCTTCATTCACTATTCCTTTATTTTTGAAGAACAGCTGTAAGAAACAGGAAAACTTCTTTCAATTATTAAGAAAAATCCTTTAAAAACAAGTAATTGAAATCAAACTAGTTATATTTTTGAATGTTACTAAAATACAAGTGACAACTATACATAGTTTGTTATTGTTTTTTACTTTTTCCAATCATTTTACCAATGGAAAATCATAGGATCATAAATTTAGAGCCAAAAGGGTCTTTAGAAGTCATAAAGTATAACACTTTCATTTTAAAGATGAGAAAAATAAGGCTCAGAGTACTGACTTGTCTAGGCTCTGAGTCAAATTTCTTCTTGATGCCAAATGGAAATGTCTTACTTCCCTAATACAATCAACAGGGGAAAGGAAAAATTATTATCATCATAAACTAACTCATTTTAAAATAGTTATTGATCTTTAGAATGGTGGAAGTAGGAGCTCAGAAAAGACACACACCTATAATGTTATTTCAATTACGGAGCATCCTCAAAAGCTTTCATTTTTTTCTTTCTCTTTGATAACTTTTGAAGGATCCTGCATGATTGCATATTCTTATCTTGGAGGAATACAATTTCAATTTTAATCACTATATGAAATTAAACACTAACCTGTGTATGAAACGCGACAGATGCTCGCTGTGCATACTGTGCCATTTTGTGTCGGAAATTGAGATTTTTGCACAAATCTGCTAGTTTGTGTTTATTTGTCAAATCTGGATAAGTAGAGTCTGCTCCAATAGCTACTGCCAAAAGCCGATGGACAATTATATCTGCATATCTTTAGAAATAGGGAAAAGAAAGATAATTTCCACACATCAACATTGTCTCAAATATCATTTTGTAGAACGCACATAATCATGCTCTAGATTTGAATTACAATTTTTAAAAATACTTTTAACATAGCAACCAAAAATACTTGCAAAAACAAAAGAACAAACAAGTTTTGTTATACAGGTTAAAAAAAACTCCCATCAAAACTTGATGCATCTTGATTACACATGTATAACCTATACTGAATTGCTTGCCTTCTCAGTGAAGGTGGGTCGAGGGGTGGAGAGAATCGGAACTCAAAGTTTTAAAAACAAATGTTTAAAATAATTTTTACATGCAACTGGGAAATAAAATATACAGGCAATGGGTTACAGAAATCTATCTTGCCCTATAGGAAAAGAGAAGGCCGGGGGGAGACAGTGATAGAAGGGAGATTGGGGGAAAGGGTAATCAGAATGCACACCATGGTGGGGTGGGGAGAGGGAAGAAATGGGGAGAAAATTTGGAATTCAAAATCTGGTGGAAGTGAATGTTGAAAACTAAAAATTAATTTAAATTATTTTTAGAAAACTTGATAAATCACTTTTATTTTCTCCTCTTAAGTTTTATGATCTAAAATACCTTCTTATGGGTGAAGTAAAATGTGTGTATATTGGTGATGCTAAGCCATAATGATGAAAATCATTATCCATTCCAGAGCAGAAGTAAACTGCTTGCATCATACATCGAGTGGCTAATATTCTGAATAGTGTGTTTAGATATGGGAAATCAGGAGATTCCACTTGGTCTAAAGAGTCAGCCAAAGCCTTTGCTGAATCAGTCTTAAAATCCAAGTTCTGTAAGAAATGAAAAGAGGGGAAAATATCATTGTTCCATTTTTATTTTTAAATTAACCTTTCAAATATATACTCTCATTAAGTAATTCAAAAAAGCCCACCCCAATTTCCAAACAGATAATATTTTAAAAGTATGTTTCAAAATTAGTTGTTTGGAACTCTGAACATATTTTACTATAAAAACATTATAAATAATGATAAAGTTATAAGACTAAGGGATGGATATCTTTTTTTTTTTCTTTTTGGAAAGCAATTGGGGTTAAGTGACTTGCCCAAGGTCACACAGCTAGTAAGTGTTAAGCATCTGAGGCCGGACTTGAACTCAGGTCCTCCTGACTCCAGGGCCGGTGCTCTGTTCACTGTGCCACCTAGCCACCCCAACATGTTGGGTATCTTTTAAGCTAATAATGTAGTGAAATGATCATACTAGCCTAAGTTCTGAGACTTGGGATATAGGAATTAGAAGCAGTAATAATGCAAAAGTACTGGTACTAAGGAGAAAGAGTTTCTGCCTTTGTTTTGTCCCTTTTCAGGGACAAAAAATGAGAAGAAAGCCTGATAGTGGCAGAGTATCAAAACTAGATAAAGTCAACGGAGATTTAAGTGCTTTGTGACCCTGCATAAGTTCATATGTTAAATGCTATGCCAATTTAAAAACATTCTATTGTCACTTATTATCATTTCCTAAGCTTCTAGAAGGTCAGCTAAATAGTGTGCAAGTTCTTAACAGACCGAGTTATTTAGGAATACAGGATTTAGAACAGGGATTGACCGTAGTCAAGCCTACCATTTTATTGATGAAGAAATGGAGACCCCAAGTAAGTGACTTGCACTAAGTCACAGAACTAGAGAGTAGCTAAATCCCTATCTCAAAGCTAGGGTTTTTTCCATTTCACTACACTAATTCTAAGCATATTATCCCTATTTTATAGACGAAGAGACTAGTTCAAAGAATTTGGTGACTGTATCTGAAGTGGAACTTGAACCCAAGACCCCTAACTCAATGGCCCTTTGAGTGCGCAATGCTATTTCTCAACATTCTACCTTATTTTGTAGCTTGTCTTCCACTTCCTTATGCCCTTTTTCTACGTCCTCTCTGACACTAAATACCTCACTGTAGCATCCAAACCAGGCTTGCCCTAAAATTACCTGCCAACTGTCTCTGCCCACTGTGAAAAGCATCCATTATCTCTGCAAATGTTGTAGTTAGACTGCTATCCTTGTAGCTTACGGAAGAGTGATGGTCCCAAGTTCCCCAGAATAGTGTGCACATGAAGATCTTAGCTCAAATGCAGACAGCATAACAGAATAAAACAAATTTAGATATTCCTAATAGTATAATCTTCTGAATTCAGCTTAACTCAAATCCATAAAGCCCACGATGATTTTTGGTTGTCATAATGTTGACTCATAAAACTTATCATTGCACTAAAACCCACAACTCTTATTTCATTCAGCCTGCTGAGATCTTTCAGGATCTCAACTATCATACAATGTGTTCCACTATTTAGCTTTGTATTGTCTCCAAATTTCTTGGGCATGCCACCTATGCCTTCATCCAAATTACTGATAAAAATATTAAATAATTGGGGCATGCCACTGAAGACATCCTGAATTGACCTTGATGACAACTCATTCAGTCTGATCATTTAACTTGTTCTAAATCCACTTAACTAATCAATATAGCTCCATCTTGTCAAAAAGAATAACCTGAGAGACACTATTAGATGCTTTCCTAAATAACTACATAAACTGTATCTAGAGCATCCTCCCTTATGTCAGTCTAGCAACTTTGTAAAAAAAAAAAAGAAAGCAGAGTTATTAGAATGACCTGTTCTTAATAAAACCATGCTGGCTTTTTTGGAATTACAGCTTCCTTTTCTAGATAATGCTAACTTCCCATAATATACTCTTTAGAAAATCGGGACATGTGCCTTTCTGCAGTTCTCTAGCACCTTTTCTTATCTATTCCCTGTAATCTTTGCCAGATCACAGACTATACTTAAGCAAACTCTTGCACTGGTTATTTCAACTGTGCTGAGACATAGGGTGTCTGGGTCTGGCCAGCTGAATTCAACGAAAGCTCCTTTCTTTAAGTCACTTGAAATCCGTTCTCAATATCTAGAGAACATTTTAGGCTCTGCCCAGCTTTCTTTTTATCTATCATAAAATCAGAGAGTGGTTATTTCCCACCAAGATTCCAATAATTTCTATTTCCGAGTTTAGAAGACTTACAAATCAAAAGCAAAGACAGGAGTGGTGATCTCAAAGGAGTAACTCAGAGCATGCCCATCATCTTGTACTCTGGTTTTAGAGTAAAATCTGGCAAGCAAGAATAGTTCAGGGATACGCGCCCCTCCCAAATGTAATCTTATGTTCCCCTGCTCCTAATATTCTATTGCTGTAAGTGTATGCAAACTCTCCCTCCTTAGAATCTTAGCTCTGTCCATCTCACCCCGTCTGTGGTGACAGGAATTACTTTATGTTCTTCATGCAAAATAGTTATCAAAGGTAATTGCCATTTTAATAAACAACAATTTTTCCCATGTATTTTTGAGTTGACAATTCCCCCACATAAACTGGGCAGTTTTATTCTGCACGTCTAATAAAAGCGTATCTATGGCTTTTCAAAGGTGGAGGCGGAGTTCTGGACATCAACACTATTAAGAGGCGCTATTACTCTTCAGGTTTAAAGATCCAAAGTGCGAGGATTCTTGGAACTTGCAAAGTTCAAGTCTCCTGGATGAGGCTCCGCGACACTGAGGACATGCCATCACTCAGGACTATGCTCCATCTAAAGTCAATTCTCAACCACTACTACATCTGGTTGAGGAACTTCTCATTAATATGTCTGAGTTCAACCATCCCTGGGTTAAAAAATGGGGAAAAAGAGAAGACATTTGTTTTCTTTTTTTTTTTTAAAACAATTTAGGATTTCAAGACCTTGCTTAGGAACTTGGCCTTAGCATCTTTAGGTAGCCTCTACTCAAAAATCAGGAAAACGATAATAAAAAAAGGCAGAGACAATGATACCAATAAAAAACAAAAGAAAATATGTAACAGATAAATTACAAGGCAGGCTAACTGGGTTATAGTCAAGGATTAGATTATTTTATGTAAGAATCAGAACTTTTGGCATGTTTTACGGTAAGTCAGTATTGAGCAAAATTGCAAAGCAATAATCAGGGATGGGGAACTTGTGGCCTTGAGGCTACGTGTGGCTCTCCAGGTCTTCAAGTGCTGCCCTTGACTGAATTTTGTTCAAATTTTGTTCTGTGAAGTTTGGATTCAGTTAAAGGGCTACGCTGAGGACGTAGAAGGTCACATGTAGCCTCAAGACCACAGCTTCCCCACTCCTGGAATAAGTGATTCACTATTTAAACAATGAGAGTCACACCCATAATCTGGATGCTGGAGGAATTTACTTTGGATTTAGCTGCCTTCACAAGAATTTCATAATTTGATGGAGGAGGAGCAGGATGTTTTCTAAGCAGGGCATGTTCAGAAAATTCTTCATGGATTTTCTTTGCAACAGAGACATTGGCCAGCAACATAAATTCTTCCACCATGGAATTTGTTTCTCTGTCAATAAAAAAAGAATGTCAGAAAAGGGAACTCAAGATTTTAAAACACCATAATGGAATATTTAACAAACCACATCATTATTTTTACTAGTAACTAAAGGGAGGCTTCAAGTATATCCAGTACAAAATGCTAGACTTCAAGTTAGGGAACTCAGGTTTGAATCTGGGTTCTGCCATTTACTAGCTGTGGGACCTTCTCCTCTCTGGGCCTAAAGTTCTTCATCTGTCAAAGCAGGTGCTTGGACTAAATGACCTCTGATGTCTTTTTGAGGTCTAAATTGATGGTCCCATTAGTTAAATGCACATCCATACACACGTACTTTAAAATTGCAATTTAAAAAATCCTTCTCTGCCATTTCATCCTCAACACCATCATGATCTTGGATCCTTGAGGGCTCTATTACCAAAATGTAATTTGACAAGTTGGGCCTTTCTTTGCTCCCCACTGTTCTTGCCTTCATTTACGATTTTGACAGTTGGGATAATATCACCTTTCTCAGGATAATGTCCCTTAGCTCTAGGTCTCAGTTTACTCACCTGTAAAAGCAGGAGACTGAATCTGATGGCTTATGGTCCTTTTCAGATCCAAATCTATGATTATATCTACCCCGAACAAAATCTTATTCCCTTATGTTTTCTGACACTATGCCTCTCCCATATATCTAATGGTGTTTCATAATTAAATGTCTCCTTTGGTTTCTGTTCTAACATAAGAATTTGAATGAAAAGAGGAGATAAAGAAGGCTAGCTAGAGGAAACTGTAGGGTCTAATGAAGGGGCATGTCTTCCCATAAATCCCCAATGGAGAATCCACTCAGTGTGCTAAGAATCTCACAGTATACCATTCAAGTTGTCCAATTATTATTCTTCATTTGTTATAGCATAATTGAACCACTTCCTTTTCTGGGCATATAGACCAAGGGGCTGGTGAGCAGAATATCCCCATATAAGTATTTGTAAAGTTCTTGGTGACACAAGTATGGAGTTCAGAAGAGAGATTAGGATTTAAAATTTGTATCTGGAAGTCATCTACAAAGAGATGACGTTGAAGCCAAAGGAAAGAATGAGACTTGGGTTCAAGTCCTGCCTTAGAAACCAGCTACTTGAGCCTGGGGAAATCATTAAAACTCTCTGGGCATCAGCTGCCTCATCTGTTTGAAGAAACTGAACTAGATGGATGTGGGAATACTTCTGAGCACTAAGAGTCGCCAAAAACTGAAAATGTGGGAAATGGTAACAACTTAAAATTAAAGCAATCTAATAAAAGTTAGTATGAGCACAGTAATACCTAACTCTAAGAAAATGAACCAGAACATTCTCATTTTTCTGTTACTTACTTTCATGGATTACCATGGCCAAGTAATTTACCACTTAGTGGCCAATATTACCAATGAACTGATTCATTACAGTTGCTATGTCATCCACAGACTTATTTATTACCAGGACCTTGAGAAACTTTTCTATCTTGGTAGTACTAGCTGAAGTTTACACTCCACAAGTACAAATTTATAAATATTTAATAAACAACATTTAATAAATGACTAATAAACATTTTAGTGATTTTTAAAATATCACGTTTATTTCTGAATAGCCCTTCTCTTCCCTCCCATGGGGGGAAAACCAACCCTTATAACAGAGAAAAAAAAACAAGAAACAGAGAGCAAGCAGTTTAGCAGAACCAACCAATATAACAACTAAGTCAGAATTTATCTATGGTATTTCACACCCACAGCCCCACAATAGCAAAGAGAGGAAAGAGGATCCACTGACAAAGACTTAAAGGAAAAAAGGGAATTCAATGGAGAGATTCAAGGTAAGTATATACAGGCTTTAGTATATTCTCAACAAATTATACTAAAGAGGCAAAGAAGATGCCCATGAATTAATGAGAAAAGGAAATTGCCAAGTTGACCAAGAGATGACAGATAACATGAATACTGCTCTGGTACCCAGTGTTAAAAGGCCCAGAGAAACCCCCCTAGCTCCATGCACACTGCAATCTTTAGAGAGGGTATATCATGAGATATGCATAAGAGAGAATATCTGCACTGATGAGATCACAAATACACTGAAGGGAAAATAAATCGTACATACACACATCGTGTGTGTGTGTGTGTGTGTGTGTGTGTGTGTGTGTGTGTGTGTGTGTGTGTGTGTGTGTGTGTGTGGAGAAGACTACCAGTGATTATATTAGCTATTAATGTAAATCCCAAATGTTCATGTTGAAAATCAAAATCTTATCCATCTTTCATTTAAAAACAACATACCTAAGTTCCTTTGTCTGAAGATCTATAGGGTCATGAGTTTCACTATCCACATGAAATCGAACTTCAGGAGAAGAAAGTATCAAAGCCCTGTAAGAAAAAGACCAAGAACAATTGCTCAAATGACCCTATTATTGTCAGAATCTGAAAATAATTCTTTGATAACTGAAGAATGTATACAGCAGAACTTTCCAGAAGGTCTTTATTATAGCAAACCCTTTGTAGTCTAGCAACTGGAGCTTATAAATTTCTAGTCTGGGATGCAACTATTCTTTTGGGAAGGTTAACTGTTTTATTTAAGCACAATAATTAGTGAGATCAGAATTAGTGAAAAGATTTAAATAATCTAGAAAAGTGACTTTCAAAAAGAAAATATAGAAGAACTCATCCAAAGATAAAAAACTACTTTTTTAAAATAATCCTTTACCTTTGTCTTTTTTAACAAGTATTTACTGAATCAGAAAGAGTTAGAACTATTAGACAAAAAATTCCTCCAGAATGAGTAATTACAGGTTTTATTAGGTGGTCTGAGGATACAGCTTGTTCCTAGCTAATGGGTATGATGCTACTGGAGGAGAATTTTATCTTTTACAAAGCATCTTATTGTATAGTAGCTAATGAAGGCTAGAGATAGAGATTGGACTGGTGACTTTACTGGTATAAGAAACCGCTGGTAAGAAAAGTACTTTTACCCATTCAGTTCAGCACAATCTCTGCCACTTATAATCTTAGTTGCTTAGAGCAGTGAAAGATTATGTGACTTGTCCAGGGTCACAGAAACTGTACATGTCAGATATGAGACTTGAATACAAGTCTTACCTGGTTCTGACACCAGCTCACTATAATATACTATACATAGTCTATAGTATTTCACATGCAATTATGATGTAAATATACATATACACGATGCATATTTAACATACATGTATTATATATTTAATATGCATATACACTTAAATACAATTCTTAATACACATTTGAAATATCTGCTACACAAACCATTATACATTTCTCTATTACATATAATAAATATGGGCTTTCAAAAAAAAAAGGTTAACAAGCTAGCTTAAGAATGGTATCCAAATTAGATATAGCCAACAAATAAAGAAAATATACCCTGCATCTATTCTCCGCTTCTTCAGAATTTTTGCTAGTTTATTTAGTCCACGGAGACTAGTGGTAATATCATCATTCATAGTTGCTGAGTCAATTCTCATTTGAGCTTCTGCATATGTAAGGGAAGCCTGGAAAAGAAATTGTAAATTAACATGACAATTATGACCAAGAAAATTAGAGTTGTGCCTTCCAATCTCAGGTAGAAATCTAAAATCCATAATGTCAAACTGCTTAAAATCAATAATGAAAAGGAAATATTGAGTAAAGATTCCAACTTTCAATTGTACTATATCTGGTCTATTAACCAAGCATTTATCAGAGCAGAATTTTGTTATCTCCCTAAAGTCAATGTTATACTGAACTAAAAAGAAATTATTTTATTTCAGTGCTATCCCCACCCTTCTTGCAAATGGTTACTTTAGATTTTAATTAAACTGAAGAATCACCATGGTGTACTCGATCATGACAGCTGAGAATCTGCCTAGATAAAGACTGTCCTAGCAACCATAAGCAACCGTAAAAGAATTTTTTCTTTGAACATATGATATTCAGTAGGCAAATAATTAGAAAAATAAAATAGCCCACACAATATCTAATTTAATGTCTCAATGGGAAAAATAATAAAAAACTCAACTAACTCCTTGGAAATTAGAATTAGAGCAAGGAGAATCTAATGATTTTATAAAACACCAAGAAATAATAAAACAAAATCAAAAGAATAAAAAATAGAAGAAAATGTGAAACATCTTATCAAAAAAGCTGATCTGGAGAACAGTTTGGGGAGAAACAATGTAAGAACTGTTGGACTACCTGAAAGTTATGATCAAAAAAAGAATCTTGATTCAATATTATAAGAAGTCATTAAGGAAAGTTGCCCTGAAGTTCTAGAACAAGAAGGTAAAGCAAAAATACAAAAAAAAAAAAAATCCACCAATCACCTCCTGAAAGAGACGCTAGGAGGAAAATTTACAAAAATATAATAGACAAGTTTCAAAGCTCCCAAGTTAAAGAGAAAATATTGCAAGCAACAAGTGAATAACAAATTAAATGTTATAGAGCTATATTCAGGGTCACACAAGACCTAGCAGCTTCTAAACTGAAGGACAGTGGGACTTACAACACTATATTTTTTTAGAGCAAAAGAGCTGGGGCTGCAAACAAAAATAACTTACCCAGAAAAGTTAAATATAATCCTGAATTTTTAATAAAAGGACATTCAATGAACTGAAAGACATTCAGGTATTTGTGATAAAGAGCAGAACTTACGGGAAAATTCAACATAGACAATCCAAGAAAAATGTAAGGTAAACATTAAAGACCAGTTATAAGGGATTCGATAAGGTCAAAACATTTACCTCTTATATGTGAAAATGACATCAGCACTCTTATGACTGTCATGATTTGGGTAGTTTGAAAAACAGGCTCAGGCTGAGCTATGTACAATGGGGCAATTCTAAAAAATAAAAACTGGGTAGGGGAAGATAAAGAGAAGCAATTCTCTTATACAAATGAGACATAAAAAGGAAGAACTGACACAGAAGAAGCAAGTGGGGGGGTAGTGCTGGAACCTTACCTTCACTGAAAATGGGTTAGAGAGGGAACAACATATAGATCCAGAAAGGTATAAACCTTCTAAAATTAGAAAGAAGCAAGAGAATAAGGGATAGGATAAGGGAAGGACTGTTAAGAAGGGTATGTAGATTAAGAATTAGGAAGAGGAAGGTATAATGGGAATGGGAATCTGAAGATGTTCCCTATCCCTTAATAGGTCTAGGGGGGAATTGCTATTGTTTTGTGGGCTTATTTTCTATTATTCCTGTTATATTGTTGCAAAGTTTTGTTGACACCAGTTACCCCACCAGTTATCCCTAAACTCTCATTAATCTATGTTATGAAATGTATTGTTAAGGTATTTTTGTTATGTAAGGGACATGAAAGATCTTGGGGCTGAATGCAATGGGAATGGGAATTTGAAGATCTTTCCTGACCCTTAATAGGCTTAGGGGGAAATCTGAAAACCTTCCCTGCTTTGAAAGTAAACTCTGCCCCATAATAGGCTGAATGTAGTCAGATGGAGCCTGTAGTAGGAGGAGTTTGCTAAAGGGTAGAGCAGAGCCCACAAGAAGCTGGGAGTCAGAGCCAGAGAGAGGGTGGAAGAGAGAGGAGCTCAGGCAAGGAGTCAGATAGGCTCGTGAGTAAATATTGATCTTATATTGATTTGTGGGAAGGATAAAGGATGCTGTGGCTCTCTGTTGTTATGGCTTGTTAATTTCATTACTACTATGATGGAATCAGCTTACTTGTTTGGGGACTCGGTTTTCTGGTATCTAAATAAATACCTTGCTTCTGTCCTCTATATGGAGAGTTTGTTATATTCTGTGATCGATCACTATGCAGAAATATTTATAGTCACGGTCTTTATTGTGATCATGGGTGTTATAAATATCGCACTGGCACTACAGAAGGGGATAAGGGAGAAACTCTTATAGAAATATAGGCAGAATAAAGTGGAGAGAAGGGGAGAGAATAAAGGAGAAAGGCACTAAAATGTGTGATTGGGACAGGTGTCGACAGACAGAAAGATAGCATGGTGACAAAGACAAATTCTGCTTGTTTCAAACTGAGGCTGGCTCTGTGACCCACCCCATTCCTCTTGTTTTTCATAACTGGCTGGTTCCTACACCCACACTTCAGGCTAGTACCAGCAATTTGCTATAATACAAGCAAAAGAGACTGCTACAGGTTTAGAATCCCTGATCACATATATGGATAATGCTATTTCTATGACATAATACATTCAGCATTCCACATAAACTTTTAAATGTATTTCTGAAACATTATCCACTGGAAAATTAAAATTCCTTTATCCCAATTTCCAATCTACAAGGATGTGAGGTTTGTTATTATAATACCCTGTGAAACACTAAACTTCACAGCTTTCAATATAATTTTCAACAGGCCAAGTGAAACATTATGACTGTTGTTAGTCTGGCTATTTCCTAACAGGAACACAGTGACAAAGTAGATAGTTCAAACCTCTAGGTTGGGAGTTATTTTCTAAAAGGACTACTGGGGAGGGGGGCAACTAGGTGGGGCAGTGAATAGAGCACCGGCCCTGGAGTCAGGAAGACCTGAGTTCAAATCAGACACTACGTACTAGCCGTGTGAGCTTGGGCAAGTCACTTAACCCCAATTGCCCCTCCAAAAAGAAAAAAAAGCAAAAAAAAAAAATACTGGGGAAGCTAGCAATGTGTTTTCTGTAGCCTTCAATCTTTATCAAAGCAATGATTGTTTTTAATACAAAGAAAAACTTTACACTTTACCTTTGAATTAATAGCACTTTTGGTAAACCTGGTTTTTAAAATTTCAGCATTGTGATTCATTTCCCAAATACATGAAAATGCTAGCCTAGGAAAAGAACAGATAATATTACTAAAACAAAAACAGTGATAAACATTAAATATAAAGATTAAAGTCTTATGAAAAAATACCTGTCCACATTCGATCTTAAGGAACATAGGTTAGAGCTAAGCAATTCTGGAACCATATCAATTCTCTGTAAAAGACAGAAATAAAATCTTAAAAATTGCTTAGCAGTATTATATGAAATTTAATTCATTTTTTCCTATTAAATACTGAAGAGGAAGGTAAGTAAAATTTTTATGAATTAAAGGAAAAATAATTTTTCAAACATGAAACCCTAATGACACTTCTACATTTCTAAAACACAAAGGAGGAATTCTGGCAACATGGTATAGTAGGAAGATTAGATTAAGATTCAAGAGTTCTGGGATCTAGCTCTGGCAGAGCTGATTCTCCTTTTTAAAACAAAGAAAAATTTTACACTTTACCTTTGAATTAATGGCACTTTTGGTAAACCTCGTTTTTTGTTTCAGGATAGTCAGATGTGACCTTATAAAGGAGAAGGCCTAAATGACCTCTAAAGTCCCCTCCTCCTGTAATTATTCATATTCAATTAATGCTGCATATATTTACATATGGACTTATTGCCTCCTGATTCAAATATAAGGTGCCTGGATGTAAGCATTGTTGGGTTCTTTATACTCATATTCCTAGAGAATGGCACAGGACTTGTCAAATAGCAACTGTTTAATAAATGCTTACTGACTGATTCCCTCTAGAAAATTCTATATTTCTATAACACAGACTGCTCTGAGCTAGCCAAGCAACAAATATTAAAAAGGAGATGAATTATCTCTAATTGCCATTTAAGATACTCAAATACAAGGGGTATATTAATTTTCCATGAAATAAATAGCCTAGGTCATCCAAGTATGCTTAACTTCACACACAATATATATATATATGTTTATATGTATACATATATAAACATATATATATGTACACACACACACACACACACACACACACACACGTATCTGTATAGATCTACTGGTAGGGTGATAAGCCAAGTCTTCACTAAATCCAGAGTATGTTTTTCCTGTCTAGGAAATCTCTCAAAGAATTTTAGTTTAAAACCCTTTAAGTGATCTTCATTTCAAAAAAAAGTTACAATAAAAACTGATCAAAATTTCATTTTAAGTTCGTATTGTGTTTGTCTTCTTTGTATCCCCCATAGCACCCATTACGCTACCTTTCACACAGTAGGCATATTATAAATATTTGCTGAATGAAAAACATTTACTTTTTCACAAAGATAGACGGTTGTTCCTCTTTTAGCTGACTCTTGATCCAAAGCATTTCCTGGTCGAATAAAGTGGCTAACATCTGCAATGTGAACACCAACCTCAAAGAGACAAGAAGTTAATGCAAAACATGACAAGATTCTGCATAATTCATTAACTTCTCTAAAAGATATCTAAGGAGGAAGAAGTTCAACAAAAAGAAACATGATACAATGCACCTAACATTTTAATCTGATAACACAAACCCATTAGTTACTCTAGCTGTAACAAACAGCACTTTATACTAGCACTTAACAAATAAGTTCTACCAGGTCAAATGAAAATTGTTCAGGTAAAGTTCTACCTGAAAACAAGCTGTAAAACTAACATCTCCAGTAAAAAGAACCTTGTAAAATAAATACCTCTAGATTTCCATTTTCAAGTTCTCGACAATGTAAAGCATCATCTATATCTGTACACTTTGGAGGATCCACACTACAAACACAAAGATGCCTCAGATCTTCTCTATTCTTCATGTCCTATAAGATGACATAAAAAGAAGGAATGTTCCATATAACAATCATTCAACCGTTGGGGGAAGAGCTATATATTCTAACTAATTATGATTCACTCTTCAGTGCTACACTGTGGTCTAGGTTACCCTTGGTCTTCAAAGTCATACCAGCAGAGTCTAAGTTCTGAGAAGCTGTGGCAGGCTAGGGGGGGCCTTCAGGGGAACTGATGAAGGGCTCCATTTTTTCCAGTTATAGCAACTCTGTGATACCACCTATTAAGTTACAGGATTTCAATTTGTATCAGAGGAAGGAGAATCCATATTCATGAAATTATGACTCCTTGAAGTCCTGAGACTTTATTAGACTATTTTAAAATATGTGTACACAGATATATGCATCTATTTTTATTCTTTCATTGTTTTTTTTACCTGCACCTCACTGACGTGGATAATTCCCTCTAACAGTATGATTATTATCCATCTATGCTATTTCAATCCTACATGATTCTTTCCCAAGTGCTCCTGTAAATTCTCTACAAGAGTCCTCAAAGTCACCCAAATTTATATGTGATAGTTCGTATATTAATAAGTCAGTTGTTAAAATACATACATATTCCATTTTTGCCCATCATCTCAGTTCAAATATAAATTAAGACTAAATTTAATTTTATTTGAACATATATAGACCCCTTACCCTGGAAAACTCAAAATATACAATTTCTCTGTTTTCTGAGAGTTTAATTTCTGGTCAAGTGTTAAGTTTTTTTTTGTTTTTTTTTTCAGATACTTAAACTATTTTGGCCAGTGCAAAACAGACAGATCAAATGATTGATAGGTAAGATAAATGTGAGGGGAAAAAACTCAGGTTTCTCATTTTGCTTAAAATGTTACAGATATTTCAACTAAAAAAAGGGTAAAAATAGCACACAGTAAGAATCTCTTATTGGAAGGAGCAGAAAACAACAAGATAGGACTGTACTTCTGCTCGGCTTAGGCCCCACTTTTCCCTTAAATGGGTATAGCTCATTTGACGACATTTTTCTCTCACCTCTTCAGACATTTTTCTCTCACCTCTTCAGTGATGCTCCAGGGCATCTTTGGCAGGAAACTGAGAACAGCCTGGGAGAAGGGCTGATGGGGAACATCATGTTCAAGGAGTAGAACTTCGGTTTCAGTCTCTTTATCACCAACAGAACCTAAATTTTTTACAAAGTGACCCTAAAAATAACAATTATTTCAGAAGACACACTTTACAATTCTTTTATCACCAGAAATACATTTTCTTATTAAGTTACTGTTGTTGAAATGCTTTTCACAATTGACTATTCCTAAAATAACCGAGGGCATGGGGTTGAAAGTATCTTCCAATGAACAAATGGGAAAACTAGAGATGGAGAGACTTCCAAAGATGTTCAGTATGTTAAGATCACAGTCTCTGAATCTGTTTATTTCCTATGGCCCTTCGGGCTTCAATTGTGTTTAAAAATACACCAGCTATTTCTGTCAAGAACCTTTTTTAGAATGCAAATGGTAAGAAGCATTTAAATTCTAGGAACTGTTCATTTTTTTCTTAGTGACAAAAATCCATCTTTTCATGAATTTACCACTAATAGCCACAGCCAAGCAAGCCATTGCAAACAGTACTTTAACTTGGTTAATTTAGTTGAAAATAACGTCATAGTTTATTGGACTATTTATATAAATTAAGAAAATGATCAGAATGGACAAACTAAATTTCAGTGAAAATTTCACATCATATGGATTTTCTTTTAGATATAGAAAATATCTGCCTTCTAAAAATAACTTACATTAGGATATCTAGAATTCTTGGGCCAACCATCAATAGCAACAATAATTCTCTGTCCTTCTAAGGTTGCAGCTTGTCTTGTTTCTATTCGAATCCGAGGTATTCTCTTGTCAGCAGGCGTAAACAGATGTCTTCTTGACTATGGACAATATAGAAAATGTTCTTAGTGGGTTATAAGTTCCTCAAAAAAGTAAAAACCTCACCTATTCCATGATTCCAATAAGAGAAAAAAAAATCCCTCCATTGGAACCTTTGATCATTTTTCCTCCCAGCTCTTCAGGCAACTTGTTTCAACAGTCACTCCCTCTCTTTCAGATATCAATCTCTCCTCCAATGGTTCTTTCCCATCTGCAGATAAACATCTTATTAAAAATTTTTAAACAACCCCAGTTTTTGGGATAAGAATGCACTATTTGACAAAAACTGCTGGGAAAACTGGAATACAGTATGGCAGAAACTGGGCATAGATCACTATCTAACACCATATACCAAAATCAAGTCTAAATGGGTGCATGATCTAGGTGTAAAGGATGATACTGTAAGCAATTTGGGAAAGTAAGGAATAGTTTACCTGACAGATCTGTGGAGAGGGGAAGACTTTAGGACCAAACAAGAATTAGAGAGCATTATAAAATGCAAAATGGATAATTTTGATTACATTAAATTGAAAAGCTTCTGTACAAACAAAGCCAATGTAACCAAGATCAAGAGGGAGGTGGGGAATTGGGAAAGAATTTTTACAACCTATTTCTCTGATAAAGGACTCATTTCTAAAATATACAGAGAACTGAGTCAAATCTAGAAGAATACAAGTCATTCCTCAATTGATAAATGGTCAAAGGATATATGAACAGGCAGTTTTCAGAGAAAGAAATTAAAGATATCTATAAACATATGAAGAAATGCTCTAAATCACTATTGATTAGAGAAATGCAAATCAAAACAACTCTGAGATACCATATCTCTCCAGTCAGATTGGCTAAGATGAAAAAACAAGAAAGTGACAAATGCTGGAGAGGATGTGGACAAATTGGAACACTAATACATTGCTGGTGGAGTTGTGAACTTATCCAACCATTCTGGAGAGCAATCTGGAATTATGCCCAAAGGATTCTAAATAATTTCATACCCTTTGACCCAGCCATACCACTCCTAGGGTTATATCCCAAAGAGATCATAGTAGTGGGAGGAAGAACCATATGTACAAAAATATTTTTAGCAGCCCTTTTTGTGGTTGCAAAGAATTGGAAACTAAAGGAGTGCCCATCCATTGGGGAATGGCTAAACAAGTTGTGGTATATGAATGTAATGGAATTTTATTGTGCTATAAGAAACGAGGAGGTGACGGATTCCATAATTACCTGGAGAGACTTATACAAACTGATGCTGAGCGAGAAGAGTAGAATCAGAAGAAATTTGTATACAATCACAGACATACCATATCTGTGACGACCAACTATGACAGACTGGACTCTTTTCAGCAATGCAGTGATATAAGTTAATCCCGAATGACTCAAGAAAGTGAGAATTGTGCCATCCAGAGATATAACTAGAAAGAACTGAGCCTGAATCCTGATGGAAGCAAACTAAATGATCTTGTTCTTCTCATTGTTTGGTTGTACTTCTTCCTTACCATCTTTCATCCCACCTAGTACAATATGCCTTTGTAATTGGAATAATGTTCAATATGAATGCATTTGCAGACCCTATACTGTACTATATGATGTCATGAGGGGAGGGGGGAGGGAAGTAAAGGAAATTTGAAAATCAAGGAACTAAGGAATTGAATCTTGTCAACTGAAACTAAACTAATAAATTAATTAAAAAAAAAAAAATTTTTAAACAGCCTTCCTTGATTCATCTACTATCTATTGTCTTACCTTTCCCCATTACTTCATTAAAAAGTTGTTCTTTACCCAGAGTCTCTCTTTTCTTAACCCTTTAAAACTGGCTTTCAACTCCAACCATTGATATTTATGTGGTGCTTTGCATGTTATTTCATTTGTTCTTTATAACAATGCTGTGAAATATATGCTATCATCCCCACTTTACTAATTAGAACACTGAGGCTGAAAATTTACTGACTTGTACAGGGTCACACAGCTAATTAAGTCTGAGGCAAGATTTGAAACCCTATCTTCCAGACTCCATGTTCAGTGCCTTATTTGCTATAATGTACTACCTCAAAGATCACAGATGACTTCTTTTATTTGTTCAAGGCAGACTTACTGGTGCTTTTAGTTTTTATATTACAATCAGAAATTTCTGAATATAACCACCAAAACACCACCTTAAGAATTCTTCCCTTTCCTTGCAATAAAGAAAATGGATTAAGCAAAACCAAAAGGTGTAGGTACCATGCCTGATGATGTACAAAACATTCTGTACCCAAGATCTCCCAGTTAGAGACAGGCTTTCTACAAGGCCAAGACTGCTTCATTTCCATGTTCTCTGTATTTACATTACTGTAGTTGGGCTTTCTCTGGTTTGACTTCATTTTCACCTCCCAATGTTTTCACCTCATGAATTTATCATTTTATGTTACAAGTAATATTACATTAGTAATATAACACAATTTGTTCAGTCACTTCTCAACCAATGGATACTTACTGTTTCTAGTTTTTTGGGCCTTTTATTCAATTTATTTATTTATTTATTTGGGGGGGAGGGGGTCTTTTTGCTGGCACCAGAAATGATGCAATGAATGTTTTGGTATCTATGGGTTTATAACACTGAGATTTCTGGGCCAAAGGGTATGGATTTTTCAGACACTTTCTTGAACATAATTCTAAATGGTTTTCTAGAAATGGTTCCAAAATTTCTAAGTCCATCAACAGGATTTTAGTGTGCCCATCTTTCCATGGCCTCTCCGAAGTTAAGTATTTCTGCCTTTGTTATCTTTGTCAATCGGTGGAGCGTGAAGTGGAAACACAGTTGTTTTCATTTAGATTTCTCTTGTTCTTGATCTGAAAAAAATCTTTTATATGGTTGCCGAGAGTTTATAACTCTCATGGCCTTAATTTATAAACCTCTAATTTTCTTTTTTCATTCCTCCTACTCTCTCACTTTGAAGTTTTTGACCACTCTGGCTACATCTACTCAATACTGTCTCCTCTTCTGGCTTCAGAGAAACCACTTCTGTCTTGGTTCTCTGCATATACATCTAACCACTCCACTATTTCCTTCCCTGTTCTTCTTCCTAATCTTCTAAAATGAGCATACTAGGATCTGTGTCCTTTTGGCCCTCTTTTCTTCTCTCTCTACATTCCCTCCCTATGCAATCTATTTTTTTTTTTTTTTGGCTTTTTGGAGGGAGGGAAGGCAGGGCAATTGGGGTTAAGTGACTTGCCCAAGGTCACACAGCTAGTAAGTGTTAAGTGTCTGAGGTCAGATTTGAACTCAGGTCCTCTTGACTTCAGGGCTGGTGCTCTATTCACTGTGCCACCTAGCCACTCCTATGCAATCTATTTTAACACCATAGCTTGCACTATCTCTATGCAAGTGGCTCCCAAATTTCTATCTCCAGGCTTGAACTTTTTTGAGTTTTAAACCCACACTATGAACTGCCTGCCTTCAGAATATCTCCACTCAGATGCTCAACCAGCTCAAATGTAACATATCCAAAACAAGACTAGTATCTTTTCTGCAAATATGTCACCCAAGATTCCACTGTTTTGTCTGTGACACCACTCAGCCAATCTCCCCAATTTGTAACTTCAAGTAACCTTTGACCCACATAGATCCAGTGCTCTCCTACCTCTATGCCTTTGTTCATATTATTCACAATTCCTAGAGCCCAGTGTCCCCACTTACAGCACACAAACAAAATCTTGGTACTGGAATTACCTCAGAGACCACCAATTCTGCCTTGTACCTGACCAAGAATCCCACCTGTGACAGCCCTAAGAAGTAGTCATCCACTTGAAAACCTCTTACTTTCCAGGATAACTCATCTCACTGCTTTGTCCATCTGCATCAAACCAGTTTAATTCTACGCTGTACTTTCCTATTGAGTCCCTGTCCCTGAATGAAGCCACTGATTGTGCTGGCCAAGCTTAAGCCTTGGATCATTCCCATCATCCACTGCTTTCACTCTCACGCACATGTTGTTGAAGAAGTTGAGAAAATTTGCAATTCTTCTGATGCGGTCCACTGAAAATTTGTTGTATTTCAACGGAGCACTCAGTGATTCTAGACAATTCTTCTACACTTCCCTTATTTACTCACTATCCCATTTTCCACGTAGGGTCTTCCAAGTCCTTTTCATCCCTCCTCAAACCTTCCTTGGCTTCCCCTCACACCATCCTCTCAGCTAAGAACCTTACCTCCTACCTTACACTCAGAGACCTTTCTCTTCTTCTCTCATCTTATTGCTCAGATGTCTTCTGCCATTATTTTCTCCACTCCTGTCTTACACTACGAGCTTCTACAACTCCTTGCAAAGACAAATCCCTCTACTTGCACCAAGGATCTCATTCTATACCTTCTTCCCCAGCAGACTGCCTCATCTGTGATCCCCACTCTCTCACTTATCTTCAATCTCTCCCTGTCTACTGACTACTTTCCTATTGTCTATAGCCATGCCCATGCCTTTCCCATCCTCAAAAAACCTTCACTTGATCCTCCCACCCCCACTAACTATTGTACTCTTCTATCTTTTGTGGCTAAGCTCCTTGAGAAAACCATTTATAATAGATGCTTCTGCTTCCTTTCTTCCTGCTTTCATCTTAACTCTCTGCAGTCTGGCTTCTGATCTGCTCAAGAAAACCGCTCTCTCTCCAATGGCCTTTCTTTCTTTTTTTTAATCAAATGTTTTATTAACTTCTGGTTTACATCATTCATTTCCGCAAGATTTTGAGTTACAAATTTTCTCCCCGTTTTTCCCCTACCCACCACCCCAAAATAGCTATCGCACTGGATATCTCCTCCTCCAATCTGCTCTCTCCCATATCTTCCCCTTAACCCCCTCTGACTCTCCAATAGGGCACAGTGGATCTCTATGCCCCAGTGCTCATATGTCTTATTTCCCAGTTACATGTAAAATAACGTTAATAATAATGTGTATGTGTGTCTGTGTGTGTGTGTGTGTGTGTGTGTGTGTACATTTTTTCCCCTTAAACATTTCATTTTGAAACTTTGAATTCCAGATTCCTTTCCTTCCTCCCTTGTCACCCACCTTTACTGGGAAGATAAGTGATTCAGTATAGGTTGTACATGTGTAGCTATGTGAAACATTTCCATAGTGGATATATGGTGAAAGACTGACTATATTTCCCTCGCTCCTATCCCACCTCCCACTTGTTCTATTCTCTGCTTTGATCCTGTCCCTTTTCAAAAGTATTATACTGGTCACTCGGTCTCCCTACAATCTGTAGGCTAGGAGCTGAAGAAGCCATGTGGAGGTGGCTGCATGGCCGCTGCACCTCAGCTGCTTCTCACCCTGGGGGCAAAGGTCGACCACACTCCCAACTACTGGATCTCAAAGTCCACACTGCACTGACCTCTCACTTTGTCCTTATCATCTATGTGTTGATAATTCTGGAAACTGCCACAGCTGCTGGTGATCTGAAATCCCTCCAGCCAGTGGCTGGTCAGGCCCACCCTGAGGTTAAAACCTTGGGCTCACGTGGGGTTGGGCTCAGCTCCCAGAGTACTGCAGTGGCCCCTTCCTGCGGGCCTGTCCTCAGCGGGAGGTTAGCTTCTCTTTTTCATTTTATGGGCTCTGTAGCTACAAAGTTTCTTCAGAGTTACCTTTTATATGAATTGGAGGAGGTGGGAGTTGGAGCCCCATGGAAGTCCTGTTTCTACTCCGGCACCTTGCCAATGGCCTTTCTTAATCCCCATTCTTCTTGACTTCTCTGTAGCTACTGACACTGTCCACCATCCTCTTCTCCTTGGTACTATCTTCTCTCTAGGTTTGTGGGAAACCACTCTCTCCTGGATCCTCATCCAGGTTATGCCCACTAATTGTGGGTGCCCAACAGCACTGTCCTGGGGCCTCTTCTCTTCTCCATAATACTATACTTTACTTAATGATTTCGTCAACTTCCATGTGTTTAATTATCATCTCTATGCTAACGATTCTGAATTCTACCTATCCAGCCATGACTTCTGTGCTGACTTCCTGTTTTGTATCTTAAAACCGCCTTTGAGACATCTTGAAATGGATATCCAGTAAACATCTTAGAAGTCAACATGTCCAAATGTGAATTCAGTATCTTTTCCCCTAAGTCCTACCCCCTTCCAGACTTCCCTATTATTTTCTAGTGCACCACTATTCTTTTAGGTACCCAGGCTTGAAACCTAGGTGTCACCTCTGGTTCCTTACTGTTTCTCGCCCTTCATATACACTTTTTGCCAGGACCCATCAATGTCACCTCTGTAACATCTCCCAAATAAAGCCCCCTTTCTCTCTCTCTCTTGACACTGCTGCCACCTTGGTAAGATTCTGATGGCCTCATACCTGAACCACTGCAATGGCCTTCTGGTTGGTCTTCCACAGCACATCTCTTCCCACTCCAGTTCACACTCTATCCAGATGGAAAAATGAATTTCCTAAAGCACGGGTCCAACCATGTCACCCTCATCGTCAATAAACTCCAGTGGCTTCCCACCACCTCCACGTCCATGCAATACCCTCTGTCCGGCATACAAAGTCCTTCATAACCTAACCTCCCCCACCTTTCTAATCTCCTTACACTATACTCCCTGCCACATACTCTTTGGTCCACTGACAATGGCCCTCCTGACTGTTCCATGAACAAGATTCTACATCTCTTGGCTGCAGCCATTATCTCTGGCTGTCCTCATCACCAAGTTTGACCTCTCCTCATCTGTCTCCTGCTTGACTTCAAATCCTAGCTAAAATTCCATATTGTACAGAAAGTCTCCCCGAATGCCTCTTTTTTCTAGTGTCTTCCCTCTGTTAACTACTTACTATTTATTCTGTATGTAGTTTGTTTGACCATATGTTTGCTTCTCTCCTCCATTAGACTGTGAAGTCCTAGAGGACAGGGAATCTTCTTTGTCTTTCTATCTTTGGCATTTATGCATAGTAATTGGCACAGAGCCAACACTTAATAAATGCTCATTTGACAGTTATAAGACTTAGGAAATTTTTCCTTACAATGAATGAAAATGTACATCTCTGAAACTTCCATTAATCAAAGGAAAATTCTATCACCCAATGCCCAACTGAACAGACTGCATCCCTCTTTCATATGACAACCCTGGAAGGGCTGTATGTTCTCCCCAAGTTTTTGTTTTCCCAGAAGATACTTCACATTCCTTCACTGGTATAGAATGGCCTCCAAGCTCTGCATCAGCACAGTGAGAAGCAGCTTTTTAAATGTCCTCACCAAATTGTGGTAGCAATTAGTGAATACAAAATTCCTTATAAAGTATAGAAGAATTATCACCTCCCTCAATCTGGGTACTATGCTTAGGACAGCATTTGCTTTTTTAGTTGCTGTGTCACACTTAATTGATTTTGAGATTGCAGTACATTAAAAAAACGTGTAGAATCCTTTTTGTATTAATACATTCCCTGTTAGGCCCCTGCCTTCTTTTAAGTACAACTCAAATAGCAGTTTTCCTATAAATCCTTACCAGGTCTGACTCAGTCTGGATTTTCTCCCTTATAATTCACATAATACTGTAGTTTGCAACTTTTTAAAAGCAATCATCATGGAACACTATGTATGAGATATATTTGTGTATTATCCAGTTACCAACTTGTAACTGATCCATGAAAGCCAGGATAATGTCTTATCTAAATATTATACATCCCCTAGCATCTAGCATAGTATTTTGTACACAGCAGGCATTTAATAAATGGTTGTTGAATTAAGTTCATGTAGGCATTTCAAATATTGCTTAAGAAGAATGTTTTCACGTACCTCCTTAATATCAGACTTGGAAAGCATGCCACAAAATGGCCTCCAGTTCCGCTTTATTATTCCTACCACTCTTCCTGAAGGTCTTAACATTTTCTCGTTCATACCAGTCTTCAGCTGCAATTTAAAAAGAGAATTAAGTGTTTAGTCATTTTCCCATTAACAAAACAAATGAGCTTTTCATGAACATATGTAAAGAGATACTGCAACATTCAAGCCCTAAATTATGACATCACAATAAACTGTATTAACTCTAAAATTCTGTGAAACTGTCAAAGTAGTTTCTTCCACAAGGAAGCAGTGTATGCTAAACCAACACAACTGTAACTAAATACCTAAAAGTCAGATGCGATATGAATTCTAGTTTGATCCTATTTTCTCTAGGTTCAAATACAAGTTTCTTTATTTAAAAACACTCAAAACCTTCAAGAGTCTGGCTCCACCATGCTCTTGCAGCCTTCGTTATACTTTATTATTCTTCATGCTCAGCTGGCATTCTTGCTGTTCCTCATGTTGAACATTCCGTTTCCCATCTCTGGCTTTGCATGGGTTACATCCCATGCCTACAATTCACTTGTTTCTTAACATCACTTCTTGGAAGCCCTAGTTTCCTTCAAAGTTCAGATCAAGAACTACCTCCATGCGATCTTTCTTAATCTCCTGAGATGTTAGTACTACCACCTCATGTTAAATTTATTATTATACAGATGTGTCCCCCAGAAGAATGTAATCCTAAAGGAAAGCTCCATTTCAACTTTTGTCTTTCCATCTCCAGCACATATCATAGTACCTGGCATGTAGCAGGGCTTCATGAATTATTGCTTATTGATTGGAAGAGATGCTTTCTTCTATCTTAATGTGACATTGTGTTGGCTATATAGTCTTATAGGTGAAACAGAACATGTAACTAGATTTTTTGTGAACCTTGTCATGAGTCTCACCTGCAATTTAGAAAAACAAACCAGGAATACATATTATCTGTTACCAGAAATGATTCCCTACTATCATGGACTTACAGTGAAAGTCCATGAATCAGATAAAGGAAGAATGTGGTATAGTGAAAAGTCTGGGATTCTATCCAGCAACAAGGACTAAAAATTAGCGTTGTTATTGTGAGTAGGTCATTTGATCACTCGGGCTTCAGTTTCTCCATCTGTAAAATGAGGTGGTGTAGCAGATGAACTCAAAACTTCCTCTAGTTCTAAAATTCTATAACTCAATGTCAAAAGGGTTGATTACGAGGACCAAAACGACTCTACGAAAACAATACTTTTATCTGTAACACAACATACATACCCCCCAAAGACAAAATTAAGGGTAAAATTCCAGAGTATATCATTCAGATGGGGAAAAAATATAGCGCCACTG
Organism: Gymnobelideus leadbeateri; assembly: GCA_011680675.1. Lineage (NCBI taxonomy): Eukaryota > Metazoa > Chordata > Mammalia > Diprotodontia > Petauridae > Gymnobelideus > Gymnobelideus leadbeateri. Next base: position 802,988 of record WOXC01011372.1, read on the forward strand.
CAAATTCTCCTTGGAATAAGACATTCTAAAACTCACAAAAATCAAAAGATTTATGATATACACTCTTAACTCCATGTTTTTGATGACGATAAACATTTGAAACGATCCTTTCTCATAATGGATCTCAATAAAAATATAAGAAAAAGGCAATGGAGAAAATCTGTGAAACATCCAATAAAAGGTCTAATAAAAGAGCTATACTTTTATGTAAAGGTAAATTTTGGATAAAACAGATTAGACTGTAAATAATAGGACTTCTGTACTTTTAGTAAGTAATTTTAAAAATTGAATTTATGGGGTGGTTACGTGGCACAGTGAGTAAGAGTGCTGGCCCCAGAGTTGGGACGACCCGGGATCGGATCCGGCCTCAGAAAATGAGCACCCACATGTAAATAATGACTAGCCGTGTAACCTTGAGCAAGTTACTTAACCCCAATTGCTTAAAAAAAAAAAATTGGATTTACCTGGATGTAAGTTAATAGAAACGTAAGATCAATAGTTAGAAGTAATATTAAAGATGATCTAGTCCCATCCTTTTGTTTTACAGTTGAGAGAACTGTCCAGACTTTACAGATAGTTTGTTCAATGTCACACAGGAACACAGCTCAGATTCAAATGCAAGTCCTATGATTTAAAATCCTTACTTTTTTTTTCTACTATGCCTCTATCTAATTAACTTTAAATTCATGTATTTCAAATTTTTAAATCAATAGTCTCTTAGTATGAGTTAATTTTGTGTAGTAAATGACCAAAAAAATCCAAAATGCTGCTAAGATAATATATTTCTCAGCTTTATATGTATTTAGGCTGTTTCACTCAAAATAAGACAGTCTTTATGTTTGATTTTAAAATAGCATGTTTAAAACATACACTCAAATCTATCTGTTATCTCAGTGATCTGGAAGTATATTTTAGGGGAAAAAAATAACATATTACAAAAGAAACAAAGAGTTTAAAATTTTAATTTTTAAAACACTATTAAGTTTATCTTAACTGGATATAAAGAAAAATGAAACTGAGAGTGAAAACCTGTTAAATTTCATACAGTGTTTTCTTTTTCCTCTTCATCTTCAACATCATCCCCATTTTGACCTTCGTCTTGTAGGACCACAGAAGATGGTGCTACCCACTGACTTTTAGGCAAAAGCTCCACAGCTACTATGTCCTCATGAACAGCTCGGTTCAGGTTTCTAAGTCCTTGGAGGATGATCTATATACAATAAGAAGATACAGAAACGATCCCATTATTCATTGAAAACGTGTCCAAATATAACCTATGCTAATAGGTGTACACTGTACGCTCTATCTCTGTTTACAATGTCCCTTCAGGTATCTCCAATGATTAGTCATGACAGGACTATTTTCAAAAATTATACGTAGTAAAATGTTACTTTTTATCATGACTGCCCTACCAAATGTTTCCTGTTTACTTTAAAAATGAAAGGGTGGAATATTTTATATTTTCTCAGACAACAGAACAAAGCAGAGAAGGTAGAGAGAGCAGCCTCTGCGATATACCTGGGGAAAACTGTTTAAATAGCATTCCTATGCAAGATGAGTTGTTACAAAGGATAATGAGCATATGGGATAAAATGTTGGACTTAAGACTTAAGTTTAAGTCTTTCCTAAGACATTTACTAGCTCTGTGACTCCAGGAAGATCACTTAACCACTGAGCCTCAGTTTCTTCACATTTAAAACATTAATAAACATTGGGTAGAATGGGAGAATGAAATGAGTAGATCAAGCACAGGACCTGGGGTCAGGAAGACCCGAGTTAAAATTCAGCCTCAGATACTTACTATCTGTGTTACCCTGGGCAAATCACTTATCTTCTGCTTGCCTCAGTTTCCTCATATGCAAAATGGGGATAACACCTACTTCCCAGGATCATCATGATGACTACTGAGATAATAATGGTAATTACTACAGTTTCTGGCACATAGTAAGTGCTATATAAACATTACTATTGTTTTTATTAATATTGTTTGTTGTTGTTCAGTTCTTTCAGTTCTGTTAATTGTTACTGACACCATTTGGGGTTTTCCTGGCAAAGATACTGGAGTCTGTCATTTTCTTCTCCAGATCATTTTACAGATGAGAAATTGAGGCAAACAGGGCTACATGACTTGTCCGGGATCACACAGCTAAGTAAGTGTTTAAGGATGGATTTGAATGCACAATGATGAGTATTCCTGAGTCCAGGAACAGCACTCTATCTACTATGCCATCTAGCTATTCTATTATCAAGAACTACATAAATCAGGCAGCTAGGTGGTGCAGTGAATAGAGCACCGGCCCCGGAGTCAGGGGGACCTGGGTTCGGATCTGACCTCAGACACTTAACACAAAAACTATCGGTGTGACGTCAGGCAAGTCACTTAACCCCAACTACCCTCCAAAAGAAAGCAAAAATAAAAATTTTTAAAAAAGAACTACATAAATCTTATTATTATTACTATTATTATATGAACAGTGAACAAAATAGACAGTAAGTTTGGTCGACGTAAACTCAAAATAGTCATACAAAGAAAATGAATACATTGGTACCTAAGGCCTTGTCATCTCACTAAAACATGTTAAATACTGTTGCATGCATAAGGCAAGATTAAAAGTAACGTAGTTCATATCATTCCAAACTTGCCTCTTTGTTCTCTTCATCATCTCCGTGAACCCATACTGTGGCTTCAAGATAATTCTCTCTACTTGCTCTGAATGTTCCTTGAAGGTAGATACCAGATTTTATGCCTTGCTGTAACTTACTTAGGGGAAGATGCTCTGGAAATATTACTTTCCGGCTTTCTATTTCATTCTGTGAAATAAAACAAAAAGATAAAATTAGTAATAATGCACACAAACCTGTTTTCAATAGTAAGTCAGAGAAAATCCTTTCCAATTTAAAAATAAGTTAAACGTTTAATGTTTATTCAAATAACAATGAAATAGAAAAATTTTATACGTTAAAAGCACTAAAGTAAATATAAGAGGATGGTTGCTTTTCCTAAAGTCTGCTTCTCCTCCTCAGTTCATGATTGGTCAAGGGTACCATCACAAAGCTCAACTTCTCAATGTCAGAAGTTGTGGTTTTCTCTTTTAACACAAGGTGAGAAGGAAACATAAGCTACCAAGTCCTCTCTATCATATCCCTGCAACATCACTTACTCTCTATTCACATTCTGGATATCCCAGCAAAGGCCCATAGGCCACTCTCCTGGAATACCACAAAACTCCTTGAAGATCTTCCCACCATGATTATTTCCTCCCTTCATGTTCTTAAAAGCTATTCCATGGTAACTGAGGGGATGCCCACCAATTGGGGAACGGCTGAATAAGATGTGGTATATGAATGAAATAGAATACTATCGTTCCATAAGAAATGATGAGCCGGTGGATTTCAGAAAAACCTAGAAAGACTTGCATGGACTGATGCTGAGTGAAGTGAGCAAAACCAGGAGAACACTGTACACAGTAAAAGCAATACTGTGCAGTGACCAACTTTGTTAGACTTAGTTCTGAGGAATGCAATGATCTAAAACAATTCCAAAAGACTCATGATAGAAAATACTATCTACATCCAGAAAAGGAACTATGGAGTCTGAATGCAGTACAAAGCAACTATTTAATTTTTTTCTTTCTCGTAATTTTCCCCTTTCGTTCTGATTCTTCTTTCACAACACGACTAATGTGGAAATATATTTAATGTGATTATACATGTATAGCCTATATCAGATTGCATGCCATCTTGGGGAGGTAAGACGGGAAAACGAAAGATTTAGAATTCAAAATCTTATAAAAGCGCATGCTGAAAACTAAAAATTAAAAAACAAACAAACAAAACAAAACTATTCAAAATCCTTTCAATAGCTCCCTACTCTCCACTGAGGAAAGTTTAAAATCTACCAAGTACACAAGACTCCCCACAGTTTGGTGCTACTTTTTTCCCAATCTCATCCAAAAGCACTCTTCTGTGTTCCAGTTGAAATGATCCACTTTTTATTTCCTGCACTTGTAGCAATCTGTCACCTTAGTCTTTGTTCTATTCCCTATTCCCGGATTGTCCTCCTACCCTTACTCTTTATCTTTTGAATTTCTACCTATTCTTTAAAGTCAAAATTAAATGCCATCTCTTCCAAGAAGTCTTTCCTGATCCAATGACATTCCTGTCCTCAGATGTCAAACAGGACTTTGATAATCACGTCTCATATTTATCATGTAACATTATCTATTTGCACATTTCTATCCCCCTCTCCCATTGTACTATCAAAGCCCCCATGTTTATGTCTTCATTTAGCACCTAACACAGTGCTTTAAATGTGGTGAATTAAAATTTTTTATTATTTAGCTTTTTACAAACTTATGTTTATATTTTGTTTCCTCAACTAGATTGGGTATTGTGGGGCTTTTTGGTATGCTTATACATAGCTGGCACTGAACTGATTTAACTGCAGGAGACAACAGAACAAAAAAAACATTTTAGCTAAGTAAAATTAAGTAGCCTTTATACAAGAATAAATAAAACATTACTGAGAAACATATAAAATTTTGCCACAATGGTATTTTACCTATTCCTCTAAGAGCCTATTCACCCCTGATCTCCCTGACAAATTGTTTGACAAAAAAGAACAGGATTCACAAAAGAGTTAAGTGTCAGACTCTACCTGAAACAGAAAGGCATACTGTGAATTCCGAGAACTCTGATTCCAACATTTTGTGGCAGTCATATTGGAAAGATTAATATAACATTAGTAATTATTTCCAACAGAACTCCTAGTATCTCTTACTTATCAGTAATTACACTAAAAACTTCATAACTTTAGGCTCCATATCCCAAAGTTGTCAAATTGCATGTTTCAATCAATATTTCTACTTTTAAAAAAATCTTTAAAAAAAAAAACAAAGGAAAAAAAAACAAAACACAAGCACAAATCATACCCCTTCATCAGATAGACAAGCAAGACGATCTACAAGTTCAGGATTTGCTGTTAAGCTTTTTATGTATTCTTCACCTGAAAAATAAATTTTTTTAGATAAGAACATTAAAAAATAAGTAGATGGGGCGGAACCAAGATGGCGGAGTAGAAACAGCTCATCCAAGCCACTCTGCCCCCAGATTCCCTCCAAAGTATGTAACAAGGAACTCTGAACAACTTCTGGAGCCCCAGCACCCACAGAATGACACAGAGAAGCTAACCTCCCGCTGAGGACAGCCCAGCAGCCCTGCAGAAAGGACCACTGCAGTGCTCTGGGAGCCAGCAGCACGCAGAGCACAGGGAGCTGAGCCGAGCGGAGCCCAGGTCCCCATGAGCCGAGGTTTTAGCCCCAGGGCGGCAGGACCAGCAGCCGGCTGGAGAGACCCCAGAACACCAGCAGCTGTGGCGACTCCAGAATTATCAACACAGACATGCCTAGGACAAAGTAAGAGGTTAGTGTCCTATGGACTTTGGGACCTGTATTTGGGGGAATGCGTCGGCTCCCTCCCCTGGGGGCTAGAAGCCACTGAGGAGACACGCTATTTTGTAGTTTTCAGAGGCAGCTCCAGCTCCCGGCCTGCAAATTGTAGGGAGATCCAGCGATCAGTCTTGGGGGGTAATCACTCTTGCTTTAACCTCCCTGGATCTGGATTGTGTTCTAGGGTGGAAGTCGTGGGTGGGTTTACAGCTTGCCAGAAATGGAAGTTACCCCCCACACGTTCGGGACGAAAATTCCTCTAGCTGGCCTTAAAGCCATAGTGTGGCAACAAGCCCCAAAGTCAAGTAATTAAGTGGCAACATGCCAAGGCAAAGGAAACAGAAAAATGCAACCCTAGACTCCTGTTCTGGGGACATAGAGAGGGAAAAGGACGGTGAGGTCAGAAGTCCTGCTCCAAAAGCCCCAGGGGAAACCATGAGCGGGTTGTAGGCCATAGAGGACCTTAAGAAGGACTTGAAAAATCAAATAAGAGAAGTGGAGGAAAAATTGGAAAGAGAAATGAGAAGGATGCAGGAAAAGTATGAAATGAGGGTCAACAGCCTGACTGAGGAAAACAACACCTTAAAAAATAGACTAACTCAAATGGCAAAGGAGGCCCAAAAGGGCAATGAGGAGAAGAATGCCTTAAAAAGTCGAATTTGCCAGATGGAAAAAGAATCTCAAAAGCTCACTGAGGAGATTCATTCCTTCAGAGTTAGACTGGAGCAAATGGAAGCTAATGACTTTATGAGAAATCAAGATGCTGTTAAGCAGATCCAAACAAATGAAAGATTAGAGGGCAATGTGAAATATCTCATGGGAAAAACCACTGACCTGGAAAATAGATCCAGGAGAGACAATTTAAAAATTATTGCACTACCCAAAAGCCATGATCAAAGAAAGAACCTAGAAATTACCCTCCAAGAAATTCTCAAGGAAAACTGCCCTGATGTTTTAGAACCAGAAGGCAAAGTAGAGATTGAAAGAATCCACCAACAACCTTCTGAAAAAGATCCCAAAAAGAAAACTCCCAGGAATATTATAGCCAGGTTCCAGAATCCCCAGATCAAGGAGAAAATACTACAAGCAGCCAGGAAGAAACAATTTCAATATTGTGGAAACACAATCAGAATAGCCCAGGACCTGGCAGCTTCTACACTGAGGGATCGAAGGGCATGGAATATGATATTCCAGAGGGCAAAAGAACTGGGAATGAACCCAAGGGTCACCTACCCAGCAAAACTGAGTATTTTGTTTCAGGGGAAAATATGGTCATTCAGTGGAATAGAGGACTTTCAAGCATTCTTGAGGAAAAAACCAGAATTGAATAGAAAATTTGTCATCCAGACACAAGAAGGAAGAGATGCTTGAGAAGGTAATCAGGGAAAAGAAAGCAAAAGGAACTTATCAAAGTTGAACTATTTACATTCCTATATGGAAAAACAATAATTGTGACCGACGAAATCTTTTTCACTATGAAAATAATGGAAGAAGGGTGTGTGGTCATATGAATACATATGTGAATGTGTGTGTATATGGTTACAGTTATATATGGATAGAGGGCATAGGCTGAATTTGTTGGGAAGGGAGGATACTCAAGGGATGAAATTATGAGGTGAGAGAGGAAAGTGGCAAGAAGAGATGGGGAGAGACAGGGTAAGGTAAACTATCTCATGTAGAAGAAGCAAGGGGAAGTGGTTGCAAGGGAGGGGGAGAATAGTAAGGCAAAAAGGCAAAACCACATTCTCATTGAATTTGGTTCAGGGAGAGAATGACATGCATACTAAATGAGGTATCTCAACCTGCAGCAGAATAGGGGGAAGGGGGATGAGAAGAGGGATGATGGATGGGAGGGCATCCTTGGGGGGAGGGGAGGTTGGAAGTACCCACTATAGAAGAAGGACAGGATCATGTAGGGAATGGACCAGGTGGGGAGTGGGATGAGTGGGAGGGAATCATAAGCAGCCTTGTACAAAATATCTACTATGATGTTTTGCACAGCTAGACATGTACAACATATACTGAATTACGTATCTTACCAGAGGGAATGGGTGACAAGGGAAGAAGGTAATGGATCTGAAATTCGAGGTCTTAAGATTAAATGTTTCAAATATATATAAATACTATTATTAAAAAAAAAATAAGTAGACAAGTATATGTAGAGGGTAATTTTACTTATCCAACTCTATGAGCAACAGTTTAAGTTTCCTTTGGTCCTAAAGTCTCTGTTAAGAAGGGGTAGCCGCCAATATGAGGAAACAGGGTGAGGGGAAAAAATACATTCTATTATCTTTCACAAGCTCCTTAGCTTACAGACTTCTGTCAATATAAAAAAGCACATAGTGACCATGCTAATGACTTTATAACATGTCATAAAGTTGGCTAGGAACGACTTTTACTTACATCTGAAAATTAACAGTAAACAGAATAATCTGACTTACATGTATAAGCTGGTATCCCCTCTTCTACTGCTTTCTCTTTATTTTTTACATCATTTGTTATGAAGATAACTTGAGGATGATTCTCATCTGCTGTAATTTTCTTCATGTGTTCATTGTACCATTTTGCTGCCACTCGGATAGCTCTATCATTCCGATCATTTGCATTTTCCCCTTGTTCTTGTTCTACGTATGTTTCTCTAAATATGAAAGACAAATCAAGTCTGAAAGCCAGCACACAAATGAACTAATCAAGTATCTCTATTTTGGTGACAAAGTTTTGTGAGCTTTTTAAAACTCATGTCACTAAATTTTTAAAAACCAACTATAACAATTTGGATCAATGGCAATACCTTTTCTTACTCTTCCAATTTATTCCTTAAGAAAGACCAGAATCTAAAAGTCAGGGAGGAGTCAGTTCTACTGAACCTTTAATATAAATATCAAAACAAATAAACTTAATTAGAAAAGAAAAATATAATCTAATTAATGAAGCAAATGAAAAGCACAACAATTAGAGAGCATCACTCCACAGCACCCAAACAGCTATCTAAAGGTAACAGGGAAAATATTAAACACACTATAATTTTCCTGTACCTAAAATATCTCTCTCCCATTTCTACCAGCTGCAATTCTATTTTTGAAGGTCCAGATCAAATGTCATCTTATCAGTGCAGTCCACTCCCAATCCTCCCTTAGCAATGATCATTTTGTACATGGACCAAATTACTTGGGTTTGCACTACTCTCTGACATCCTTTCCATACGAATCACATATCCTCTTAGATTGTAGGCTCCATGAGGGCACAGATGTCATAAGAGATTTTACTGAGTCTTTACTCCAGTGCATAGAACAGTGTCCATCACAACTCAAGCTGCCATCTATGAAAACAATTTATATATTTAAAATGTAAAGTCATTAAAACTACACTCAACATATTTAAATTATACCCATTTAAACGAAGCTTTAAAGGACTATCACTAAGCATTATGGTGGCAGATATCTGATTCTTAAAATACCAAACTTTCAGAGGTGAGGACAGTACTGAAAATTAGTGGATGACCACATTAGATTTTTTACGAATCCCTTAAGGTAAGTAATTTTTCATTTTAAAGCCAAAAACTAAAATACGTTTTTTAAAAAAGGAGCAGAAAAAAGTTCATGTTTCATCCAAAATAATAATCTGTAGCATTTCCTATTCCTAAAGGATATTAAAGCATTTAAACAGTACAGAATAAATTTGCTAAAGCACTGAACCTAAGTCATCACTTTGGGGAAACACAGATTGATAGATGATGCTTAACACTCCATGAAAGCTACAAAGAAATGCAAGTATAATTCATATATGTCTTCATATAATCTATGAGCAATAATGACTTCAATACTTTAAGGACCTGTGATTTCACTGTTGTGGGCACTCACTCCACTGATGACTGACTGCAGCCACTTCGTGCCTTAGGGCCTTCATGAGTGACACTGTGGCTGAAAAATTCATCACCTGAACAACCCTCTAGTAAGAAACCTCTCTATACTTTCTTTCCTAGGATTGTCCTCAGATGCCAGAGGAGTCAAGGCATAAAGAGGTACCAAAGCAGGAGTCTACACAAGAGGAAGGTAATCTTTGATAGTACTTTAACACATATACTTATGATCAAATTAATATGTATATTCCTATTTACACTCTTCCAATTCTATCCATTTGAACTCTCAAAAACAACAAAAAACACCCAAAAACAAACCAATGAGATTTCTTCATTTTATTCTCCATCGTCAGAATAGTAGAGAATTGCTACTGACAGACAACCCTTTGCTCTGAATGATGGTGGTGTTCACTCATTTAAAGTCACATTCACTACCTCTAACAATTAGGATCAGCACTTGTAGATCCACAGCTTGTTATCTTAAAGAGCTAACTGGGACTAAGAAAGAAGGCACTTGGCCAGATCACAAGGCCAAAAGGCACCCAACAGTGGTTTTTGAACCCAAGACTTTCTAACTCTTCATCCAGCTCAGCCAACTACTCTATCAGGTCTGCAACAGAAGAATGCAAATCCTTTGAAGAAAGTAAGAAATGTAATTCAAGGTTTCCAGTAAGTACAGGCATCAAAGGTTTAAAATGTTTTGCCAGTGTTCTTTACTAGTAACAGCAATGAGTATGTAATAGAGATATGATGAAGAGATTTGGGAAGAGTGGTCCAGGAAAAAAAAAGGTGAAGGGGCAGGTTTAGTCCTCCATTGGAAGGTTATAGCTTCGTATCATCATAGATTTAGAACAGGAGGGGACTTCCCATTTCCTCATCTTACAGAGGAGTACTAAGGCCCAGTAAGGTCAAATAATGCCCAATATCACACTGACAGGAAGTGGCTTAGGACAGATTTTGAACCCAGGTCTTTCTGACTGAGGCCAACATTCTATCTACATCATTCTTATGTAAGTGTAACTAACACAGACTATAATGTAAATGAGTAACCAAGGCCTCATTCTACTTTGTATAAAATTTTTTAAAAGTACCACAGTATCTTCCAATATAAAAAATCATTCTAATTTTAATAGTAATAACAGCGCTCATGTTTGAGACATATAAAAGTCAAAACCTAACAGATTCCTTTCTTAGATTATCGTTTTTACCACAAAGAAACACGAGACTTACATTCTAGCAAAATTTTTGTTTTTAAAATCTATATAGCCTTAATCTGGTTTGTATTTTTTTAAACTCTTTCCTTTGCTATCTGATATGGAGAAATAAACTTGAACCCAAAGGAGTTATCAGTCAGAAGATTCCTTAAAGACAGGTGGTCTTGGTTCTAGTATTGAGCCACAAGAAAATTACTTGTATGCCTCAAATTTCTCATCTGGATAAAAAAAGATATCAATTACCCTAAGTATCTCATTAGGTACTTGTACAGATTAAGTGAAGATGTATGTGAAAGTATTCTGAACTACAAAACCGACCAGATGAAATGTAAGATATTCTCAGAAGACAGTATTTTAAATGCTTATATTTTTAGCAAAATGACAAATTGCTACTCCCTTCCATTCTAACACCTCTGAAGATTTTTTTCACTTTCAACATAGATATTTATCTTACCTATGATGCTCATTAGTGAAGGTATAGAAATGTTTGCTGAGATCACTAGTCACATCTCGGATTCTCTTATATATTGGTGCACTCCGATTCCTTACTTCCTGGAGAACTGTTTGTAGCACGATTACATTTCTGATGATTGGATCCTCAAGTATATCAATCTTAAAAAAAGAAAAATGTGTTAAAATTTGTCATAACTTTGTTCTGTTCTTGTAATACACCTATTTACAACATACTCTACTTTTGCAACATACTTTCTCATCAAAATTAACCCTAATTTTATACATTTACTATTGAAAATTGAATCCAAGTAAGAAAAAAAAACTAGTCAAAGGCAGGGGGCCACTTCACTGGAATTTCATTCTGTATTTTGCAGACTTTTTATAGCTAGGGAAGATCATTAACCCAATCCACATATACTCAGCATTTATGAGAATCCCAGAGCTGGGGTTTCAGACTACACCAGTTAAGGCCCTGGCTTCAGAGCATCTGTAAGTTAAGGCTAATAAAATAATTAAATTAAAAACAGTAGGTTACATTTACATAATGCTTCCCAGGCACAAGCCAAGTCGAGTACAACCAATGAAACTCTTCCAGCTCTAAATCCTAGGAGGTTGTGTATAACCCGCTCACAGGCTCAGAGGCAGGAGGTGGTCTGGGGGGAGGTGAGGTGACTCGAAGCCAGCTCTCCCAGGGCGGGGGTCCCCAATATCCCGTCCCCCCCTCCCCCCCGCCTCCCGAAGCAGGCGTGCTCTGGAGGAGACCTCGCCCGTCGAGGCCTCCTTCCCCGCCCCGGGAAGCACCTGGTGCAGTAACACGTTGGTGTCGGGCAGGAGGTAGTGGGGCTGTGGGCAGAGGCTGCTCTCGGGGTCGCGTGGCTGAGGCTCCAGGGCCGGCCCTTCCTGGGCACTGCAGCACTCGGTGCAGCCCGAGGCCCCGCACCCGATGTCGTCGCGCAGATAATGCTCCCGCACTATCTTCAGCACTCCGCCCGAACGGGTCTTCTTCAAGAACGTTTTGGATTTGAGCATCGCGCTCGCTGGCCGGTCTCCTGGCAGACCGGGCCGCGGATCAGTTTTGAGAAGCGAGCAAGCCACACGCCAGGGCGGCGCTGAGTTAGCGCAGGGACGACTATAATGCACCCCGGGGTGCGCCCTCGTCTGGGCAGAAGTCGAGTAAAGAACTAAAGCGGTTGGGGCGGGGAAAGGAAGCAGCAGGCAAACTCCGCGCCTTCAAGCCGTCTGCCCTTCCGGCGGCCTCCGCGATTGGTCAAACCCACAGCTTTACGTCAGAGATGGTGCTATCGGGTTGGCCAGAGGACTTCTAAGAACTTCACTTCCCGACATGCCCCTCTGCTTTCCTCTGCTCCTAATCGGCGGGAGAAGTCGAAGAGATGGTTCTAAGAACTTCACTTCCCGGCATGCCCCGCTCTCATCCTAGGCTCTCAGTCACGTGGGAGGAGTCAAAGCCACGGTTCTCTCTGGTTGGCCCTCCTGGGGACGGCTTTTCTAAGAACTACACTTCCCAGCATGCCCCGCTGCTTCCCGCGGCTCTTAGTTAACGGGTTTGATTTCGGCATGGCTAGAGAACCCGTTGAGTTGCGGCTTCCTCCTTTGTTTCACCGGTACTAGCTCGGTTGTCCTGGTTACGCCTTCCTTCCCGAGAGGCCGGGCGGTTGCAGAGGAGAGCAGGAACTGAGGAGCCACAAAGGCTTCACCCGGCGGCAGCGCAGGCGGTTCCGGCTCTTTCGTCCATGGTAATTATCTGTCCCGAGCTCCGGCCTGCCCACAGCCCGCGGTCTGTCTAAGGAGCAGGGCCCGGAGGCCTCCCCTGGTTGTTTTCCTTGATAGAAGAGAATGATCGATCTTTACTCCATTAGGTTCGAGTCACTAAACATGCATTAAGCTCCTACTACATGCCAGGCACCGTACTAAGCGCTGGCCGTAGAAAAAGCGGCAAAAGACAGCCCCTGCCCTCCAATTGGGGGGGATCACACGAAAACAAACATGTACTAAGTAAGCTGCAGATAGCATGACTGGTGAACAGCGAGGGTTGGGGAGGGCTTCCTGTACAACAGCCTTTACATTTCGCTTTATCTCAGAAGTCCAGGGAAGTAGGTGCTATTCTATAGTGCTGTTCTACAATAACTGGTGCAGGTAAGTGAAGAGGTTCAGACCAAGGAGGTGGGCAGGAAGACAGCATTCCTTTCCGAGGTGTTTGAGAAAACTTCTTGGAGGTGGGATTTGAGCACTGCTTTATAGGGTGAACAGGCTGTGGATAGGCAGATAGGAAGAGGGAAGTGTCAGCAAAGTTATAAGGATGAGAATCTAAGAGTGATGAGCTAGTCATTGTACTAGAGATACTTTGTATTTTGAAGTTGTGAGAGAAAGGGGTGGAATAGTTAGCCTTGGACTGACTTGTCCATTACTTAAACTCAAGGCTAAGGAACTCAGATTTATTCTGTTAACAGTGAGCAGCCATTGAGCATTTTTGAGTTGGGTGATGTGGTCAAGTTCTGATTTAGGAAAAGTAACCTGGTGGATGTATGCCTAAGACCACTCCAATATGATTGATGCAAGCTTGGCAGTCAACATTAATCATTAAATTACTAGTTTTAGTACCTAGAACTGTGCTAAGCACTGGACAAACAAAAACATCCTCAGTGAGCATAGGTCATCTGTAGAAGTGAAAACATACACAGACTCACACATTGTCACAAAATAAAACCATGACAAAATTATTGCTTTGTATTTTGCATACCACAAATAATTTGCACACCAATTTACTGCTTAATCATAGTAGTAATTTGCCAAGCAGTAGCTTAGAGGTATCCTGTAGTTAATTTGTGTTAAGGAGAAACTTAGTATCTTATCTGTTACATATTTTAAATATGTATTTATGTTTTGGGGAAGATTTAATCTTAATTTTTTTATCTGCAGGATATTTAAATTGAAAATTACAAAGGAAAACCCATAATTAGCAGCAGAGATGTCACGAAAAATTCCTAAAGAATTTAAAAAAGTCAACATCTCTAGTTCTCTAGAGTCTGAAGATATTAGCTTAGAAACTACAGTGCCTACAGATGACATTTCTTCATCAGAAGAAAGAGAGGGGAAAACCATAATCACAAAGCAGCTTATTCAAAGAAAAGAACTGCTTCATAACATCCAGTTGCTGAAAATAGAACTCTCCCAGAAAAACCTAATTATTGACAACATGAAAGTGGACTATCTTACAAAAGTAAGAGAATTTGTGAATCTTGTTCTTCACATATGCATGTGTTTGATGATATAGTTAAATTGTAGTTCTCCAAAGTAAAAAAAAACAATTTTAGAGAATGTTTTTCTTTATTAGGTTGAGTGAGGAAAAAAGATTGAAATTTAGGTTTAGAGCTGGTGCAGTGGGAATCTATACTTGGCATGTCACTAAAATAATGAAGCTTCTTTATAAACAAACATCAATCAATCAACAAACATTTATTAATCACCTGTTATGTGCTGGCAATTATGTTAGGTACAGGAGTACAAAGACAAAAATGGAACAGTCGAGAAACTTTCATTTCAACAGAAGAGACACAGGCACATGTGTATACACACAAAACACATATTTTGAGGTGGAAGGCACTCACAACTGGGAAAGTCAGGAAAGGCCTCTTGTACCAGATGATTTTTTTAGCTGAATCTTAGAGGAACTAGGGATTCTAAGAGGCTGAGGTAAGGAGGGAGTGCCTTCCAGGTAATGGGGACAGTGTGAGGCATGCAGATGGGAGTTGGAGAGTTATATGTAAGAGAAAATTTCAAAAACTAGTTTGACTAAATCTTGGAATTCATGGTCAATACTAATGTATTGGTTAGAAAGATACATTGGGGCTAGGCTATGAAGATGCTTAAATGCTGTATAAGAGTTAATGGTTGATAACTTTGCCTCAATTGTTAGTGCCATTCCTTTCAAGCTACCTTTTACTTGAATACTTTGTATTTCTTTGTATTTATTCTATTTGTATTTATTTTGTATATACTTGTATTCTGTATTAGAGTGTAAACTCCTTGTGGGTAGGGATTGTTTTATTCATTGAATTGTATCCCCTGCACCTAGCACACGCAGTAGTCACTTAATAAATGCTTATTGATTGATTGATTCTAGAGATTTGCAGAGCTACTGTAATTTATTGAATTGGGTAAGTATGTGACATGATCAGACCTATGCTTTAAGAGAATCACTTTGTATTCCTGTGGAAAATATATTAGAGTGGGAAAGGACTTGAGGCATGGAGGCTAATTAGGAGGCTATTTCAGTAGTTTTGGCAAGAGGTGATGGGCTGACCTGGAGTGGTAGTGGCTGGGTGTATGGGTGGCTGGTTACTAACATACTAAAGCATTGTCTTTCCAAAATACTTTGGGCTATATACGCTTATTCAAGTAATATTCTAATGCTCAAAATATTTCTGGAACTCCATTTTTGGTATCTCTTTAAAGCCAGTTGATTGTTCACATGAAGAATCCAAACTCATTACTTTATAGTCAGACATTGGTTTTGTTTTGGTTGGGAGGAACATGTGGTCATCTGTCATACCTGTTGAAATTGGTTTTTAAGTCAACTTGAATGTTCCAAAAAAAATCCTATCTACAAAATGCAAACTTTGTCCATAACTCTGGACTTTTAAAATAATAAGCTTACAGAAATGTATGGAGCAGTGGCAACTTTCTTGACTTAGCAATGACCACTGCCTTCACTCCACCTTCATCCACTGATGTGGTCACACTTCAACCAAAAGTTCACATCTTCCAAGATACTGAACTCTATAAAATTCTTCTCACTGACCACAATATAATTCTTGTTTTCCTTCATTCCTTCTGAATTTGAAGTTCATTCTCATTGTAACCTCTGATTCCTTGACCTTTGCTAATTGTCTAATCTAGAGAGTTCTTAACCTTTTTTGTGTCATGAACCTCTTTGACATATTGGTGAAGCCTATGGATACCTCAGGGTAATGTTTATAAATGCATAAAATAAAATACACAAGATTAGTAAATTAGTTATATTATAATACAGTTATGAAAATATTTTTTTAAAAAATTAGTAGATCCCCTTGAAATCTATTCATGGCCCCCAAGTTAAGAACCCCTACTCTAGCCTATCATGTTTCTAATTTCACTTCTCCAGACTCAGCCCTGTCTCCCTAGGTAGCCACTGTGTGTATTCTCATCCCAGTTGAATTTCATTACCTTCTGGAGTTCTCATCCAGCTAAACCTGTTTCTAGGTAAACTTTACCTTTTCTTTCTTCCACTTCCATACTTCTAGATACTATTAGAAAAATAAATAAAGTTGTTGATTTTTTCAGTATAAATTCATTATATTTGACCTCAGTTGTGCTTTTGTAATTGCTTAGTAATTTATTCTCATTGGTTTCTTATGATACTACCCGTAATTTCTGTTCCTAACCTGGTTTGTGCCTTTTATTTCAAGACACTATGAGGGATTTTAAAAATGAATAAAACATGTTCCCTGCCCTCAAAAAGTTTATAGTCTCTTCTGATCTCATCTTCTCCCCTGCCTCGTATTTGGTAGATAACATAATTTCTTTTTTTACTGAGAAGACTGAGATCCTCCTCAATTCCCATCCTCTCTACCTTTTTGTATTATCTCCTTCCCTTTCCCTCTTTGTTTCATGGGAAAAGATGACTCTCCTCTTTGCCAAGGGTACCTCCTAAACCTGTTGTCTTTTATCTTCTTCCTTCCACTCCCCTGGGTTCTTGCTCTATCAATTATCTCTTTTCTTCCAACTTGTCTTACCCTTTCTACTTGTTCCTTTCTTACCACTAAAAACACATTTGGTTCTTTTCCTTTTGAAAAACAGACTTCCCTTGACTTAACTCTCTTTAGCTATTTTTCTTTCATCATCAAAATTCTTTAACAGTTTGGAGGCGGCTAGGTGGCACAGTGAATAAAGCACCAGCCCTGGAGTCAGAAGGACCTGAGTTTAAATTCAGCCTCAGACACTTAACACTTTTTAGCCATGTGACCTTGGGCAAGTCACTTAACCTCAATTGCCCTGCCTTCCCCTCTCCAAAAAAAATAAATTCTTTAACAGTTACCTACTTCCCTTTCCACTTGTTCCTTAATCTTTTGCAGAATAGCTTTGGTACCCTTACTCTGTTGAAACCATTTTGCAGATATAATCAGTGACTCCCCTAATTGTCAAACCCAGTGGGTTTTTTTCCTCAATTGTTTTCCTATCTGATCTTTCCATAGCTTCTGACTCTTATTTTCCAGTCTTCTCTTAATATTGTTTCCTTTGTCATTTATGAAATGATATTCTTGAAATGTTCTGGCTATTTCTTTGTCTCTTTCATTGGATCCTTTTTTTCTATATGACCCCTGTTATTTAAATTTTCCATAAGACTCTCTATGTGACTCTCAACCTGGATATCTCATAGAAATATTAAACTCAACATGTCTAAAACTAAAGTAATTATCTTCCTACCTAAAAGCTACCCCTCTTCCTAAGGTTTCCTGTTACCAAAGGTATCACCATTCTCCTAATCACCCACACTACCCAACCTAGGTGTCATCCTTGACGCCTCATTCCCTCTTACTCTCCTTTATCATCCTCAGTGCCTTACTCCCTGTCCACATCCAATCTGTTGCCAAGTCCTGTCAATTTTACCTTCATAACAGCCCTCTCCTCTAATGCTACCATGACCTTGGTACAGACCCTCACCTCACACTTGAACTATTGAAATCTATTAATTGGTTTCTCTGCCTCAAGTTTCTGGCCATCTACCTAAGTATTTAATCGATCTTCCTAAATCTCAGGTCTATGTCATTCCCTCATTTAGTAAACTCTAATAGCTCCCTAACTAGCCCCACCAACCCCCTTCAAGTATAAAATCCTGAGTTTAGTGTTCAAAGCCCTTCATAGCCTGGCTTCCACCTACCTTTCCAGTTTTCTTACATCTTACTCCCCCACTCTTAACTTTATAATCTAGTGACATTTGCCTCCTTGTTCCTTGTACATGATATTCCATTTCCCGACACTGGACATTTTCACTGGCTGTCCTCTGTGACTGGAATTGTCCCTCTCCACATCACTGTCTCCTGGCCTCCAAAGTTTCCTCTCACTTTCTCTAAGTAACCTTTCCAGATCCTCTGTAATGCTAGTACTTTTCCTTTGAGATTATCTCCAATTTATTTTGTATATATCTTGTTTATACTTAATTGTTTACATGCTATCTCCTTCCTTAAACTGTGAGCTCCTTGAGTGCAGAAACTGTTTTTGATAGCTATAATATTGATAGTTTACATTTATATAGTGTTACTTTGTGCCAGACACTGTGAAATGTTTTCCCAATTATTATCTCACTATGATCCTATAGCATTCTGGGACGTAGCTGCTTTTATCATCCCCATTTTACAAATGAGGAAAATGGGGCTAAATAGGTTAAGTGACTTACCCAGGGTCATAGAGTTAATAAGTATCTAAGGACAAATTTCAGCTAAAGTTTTTTCTGACTCCAGGCCCATAACTCTACTCACTGTACTACATGGCTGACTTTTTGACTTTCTTTGTATCCCCAGGGCTTAGTCACTGCCTGTCACAAAGCAGGTACATAATAAATCCTTGTTGACCATTATCAATAATATCTTAATTGGCAAATTCTATGACCTCTTCTAAGTTTTCATCCTTTTGACTAGTTGACAACACTTGACAGTGTTAACTCTTCCTCTAGACACCCCTCCTTATCTTTTTTATGACATTGCTTCCTTCTGGCTCTCCTATCTATCTGGCCATTTCTTATCAATTTCCTTTGCTGGATTATCACCAAAATCCTGCCTCCTTATGTTCTTTATCCCCTAGGACTCTTTGTTGGGCAATCTACAATTTTCCAAATATACTTGTTTTTGATGTCTTCATTAGTTCTCGTGAGTTTAACTGTTATCTCTATACTTATGACTCCCAGATCTACAGAACCCTCATCTCTTTCCTGAGCACAATCTCACATTCCCAACTACCTCTTGTACAGGTTCCTTAGACATCTTAAATTCACCATGTCTGACCTAGAATTGATAACTTTCCCCCCACCCAGCAACTTTCCTCTTTGTGTTGAGAACACCTCTCTCCTCCTAGTCATCCATGTTCACAACTTTGGAGTTGTTCTTCACTCTTTTCTGCTAGAACTTGTATTATCCTGATTGTGTTTCCATAATACTCAAATTATTTCTTCCTGACTGCTTGTAATATTTTCTTCTTAGCCTGGGAACTCTGGAATTTGCATATAGTATTCCTAGGGGTTTTATTTTTGGGATCTTTTTCAAAGAAGTGATCAGTGAATTCTTTCAATTTCTCTTTTACCCTCTGCTTCTAGAATATTAGGGCAGTTTTCCTTGATAATTTCTTGAAAGATGATGTTTAGGCTCTTTTTTTGATCAGGGCTTTTAGGCAGTCCAATGATTTTAAATTATCTCTCCTGGATCTATTTTCCAGGTCAATGGTTTTTCCAATGAGATATTTCACACTGTCTTCTATTTTTTCATTCTTTTGAATCTTTTTTATAATGTCTTGATTTCTCACAAAGTCATTAGCTTCCATTTGCTCCATTCTAATTTTGAAGGAATAATTTTCTTCAGTGAGCTTTTGAACTTCCTTTTCCATCTGGCCAATTTTGCTTTTTAAGGCATTCTCCTCTTCATTGACTTTTTGTACCTTTTTTGCCATTTGAGTTAGTATATTTTTCAAGGTGTTATTTTCTTCATTATTTTGGGGGGTATCTTTTAGCAAGGTGTTGACTCATTTTTCATGGTTTTCTTGCATCACTCTCATTTCTCTTCCCAATTTTTCCTCTACTTATCTTACTTGATTTTCAAACTCCTTTTTGAGCTCCTCCGTGGCCTGTGACCAATTCATATTTTTCTTGGAGTCTTTTGATGCAGGAGTTTTGACTTTGTTGTCTTCTTTTGGTTCTGTGTTTTGATTTCTTTGTCACTAAAGAAAGATTCTATAGTCTGATTTCTTTTCCCCTGTTTGCTCATTTTCCCAGCCAATTACTTGGCTTTTGAACTCTTTGCATAGTAGAACTCTACTTGCAGAGTGGATAGTGCTCTGTCCCAAATTTCTGGGGTTTTGCACAGCTGTTGTCATAGTTACTTCTATGCATCTGCCTCAGAACTGTGAGGAGGACTACTCCACAGCTGCTATGAGCTCTGCCATGCCAGTGCTCCTCCTCACCCCACAACCACCACCTAAAACTGTGACCCAGATCCAAGCAATGCAAAGCAAGATAATCCTGCCTCAGTGCCAGCAAAGAGATTCCTGCAATTGCCCTCTGATCAGCTGCTTGGTCCACCCACCATCTGTGGACCTGGAGCTCCAGAAGCAGCCACTGATACTGCTGCTGCTACCACAGCCATCTCTACTGCCCCAACGTCAGGGGCCAGACCACACTCTTCTCTCATCTAGTCCAACAGAGTTTCCATACTGACCTTTTACTTTGTCTTTGGTGTTTGTAGGTTGAGAATTCTGGAAACCACCACAGCTGCCAATGATTTAATACTCTTAAGGTCTGCCCCACCTGGTCTGTGCTGGTGTGGCCCTCACAGGACTATGCTCTGCTTCCAGTCCGGTGCAATAGAGCCTTCCTTTCAGTCTTCCAGGCTGTTCTCAGTAGGAGATTTGTTTCACTTTGTGGGTTCTGTAGCTCTAAAATTTGTTTAGGGTCATTTTTTACAGTATTGGAGGTAATTAGGGGACAAGCTCAAGCAAATTCCTGCTTTTACTCTGCCATCAATGAGTAATATCCTATTCTCTTAATTCTTATTAAACCCTCTACCATCTAGCTTCCTCCTTCTCCTGTCTTCCTTTCCAGGCATCTCCACACTATGCTACCTACACTTTAGCCATCATCCACATGTCTTTCCCACCAAGTCAACAAATCAGGCATTCATTTAAATTCTTCTTCTGTCCCAAGCACTCAGCCAAGTGTCACCAGGACCATAGACTCTGTCCCTGAGAAACTGGGCTATGATAGGGGAGCTTTCACTTCATCTTGCCCTGAACCAGACTGAACCTCTACTTCCAGGTCATCTCCTGACACTGCAAAAGTATTCCCCTGTATCCTACCTTCTGGCTTCCCTTTATATGCCATCTTTTCCCATCAGAATATAAGCTCCTTGGGAGCAGGGACTATCTTGCTTGATATATTTGTATCCCTAGTGCTTAGCACATGGCATGGCACATAGCAAGCACTTATTAAATGCCCCATCCATCTCTTATCATTCCATTGAAATTGCTCTCTCAATTGACCTCTTTTTCTCTCTAAGAGGCTTTTTGCAATCTGCCTCTTTCTCTGTTTCTGCATTATTTGAAGGTATTGATCATTACCTTCATCTTGATACTTTCCTTTCTGGGTTTTTGTGACACTTTCACCTGGTTCTTCTCCTGTTTTTCTGATAGTTCTTTTGCAGTCTTCTTTACTCATTTTCATCCATGTCAAGCCCACAAACCTTGGTTCCTGGCCTCCTCAACCCCCACCTCAAGAAGGGTCTGTCAATTACTATGGTGATTTTCTTAAAGTGCAAGTCTGATCCTGTCACTTCTATACTCAGTAAACTTCAGAGGACTTCCTATTGTCTCCAGATGCTAATATAAAGCCCTTTTTTGCATTTAAGACTCTCCACAACCTGACGCCTTTCTATCTTTCAAGTCTTTTTAAACTTTATTCCTACCATATACTCAAATATGACACTGGCCTACTTGCTCTTCCACATAAACTAAACAGTGTCTCTTGACTGTATATTTTCAATGACTCTCCCTCCATCCTGGAATGTTCTCCTTCCTCTCCTCTGCCACCTGTTTCCCCTGTTTCCCTTCATGATTTCAGCTCAGCTTTTCTGTAGGAGGCCTTTCCCAGTACCTTCACCAACCTTTCACTTAACCATTCCTTCCACTCAGTCTGTATATATCTTACAAATGCATAGATATAATGTTCGCATGTTTTATTCTCCATTAGAATATATACTCCTTGAAGGTAGGAACTGTGTGTTTGCTTTTCTTTCTATTCTCATCACTTAGCACAGTGCCTAGCACATAGTAAGTGTTTAATACAGTCTTCTTGGAGGACCTCTTGTCCTGCATGCGGAAAATGCTCTCCCTCTTTACCTCTGCTTCTTAACTTCCTGGCTTCTTTCAAGACAGCTCAAATCCCAAAAGGCTTTTCCCTGCCTCTCAGCTGCTAGTGCCTTACCTTCTGTGATTTCCTTTTATTTCTATGTTTATAATTTGTAGATTTGCCTCTTCTATTGGAATATGAGCTCCTTTAGCAGAGGAACTGATCTTGCCTTGGTTTTTATCCTCAGTACTTAACACAGTGCCTTAATACATGCTTAGTGAATGAAAGTTATATAATAACTGCTATATTTCAATTCATTTCTTCTTAAGAGACACTGTGCTATAGTAGAAAAAATATTATATTTAACATCAGGAGACTTGGATTAGGATTTTGTCCCTGCGGCTTAACTAGCTGTATAACTTGTACAAGTCATAGGGGCAGAGCCAAGGTGGCAGAGAAAAGCCAGGGAATTGCCAGAGCTCTCCCAAATTCCACTCAAAACATCTTTAAATAATACCTCAAAACAAATTCTGGAGTGGCAGAACCCCACAAAAGGATGGAGTAAAACGATTTTCCACCTTAAGACAACTTGAAGGTCTACAAGAAATGTCTGTCATACTGGGGGGAGATTGGAGCACAGGCCCTACCCTAGCAAATCAGCAGCAGGTCTTGGAGTAACTGAATCAGCTGTGGAAGCTTTGGCTTCTAGAGCTCTCATCCCACAGTCAGGGCATGGGGATGAGGAGGTCAGACAACTGATCAGCGATTCACAGGGTCACTTTTGTTAGCTCTGAATGTAGAATTCTGTTACATTGCCCATATGCAGATCAGGGTCACAGTCACAGGACAAGGAAGAGCACTAGCACATCAAAACTTGTGGCCACAGGGGAGCATGGACCCTTGTCATAGTCCCAGGGCAGAAAAGGGTGTGTGTGGTTGCTCACAGACCTGAGTAGAGGCCAGGAGAGCAGTGACCACACCTCCTTAGGTTGTCATTACCGCTTAGGAAAACTAAAAACTTATAAACTCCCAGAACTAACTCTGAGAGCAGGAGCAAGAATGTTCTGAAGTTTGAGACACTGCCCCCTCTACCCTAGGGGCAGGGCCCCACTTTAACATAAAGTTAAAAGTCAAAAAATAGGCTGGGAGGGTGGCTAGGTGGCATAGTGAATAGAGCACTGGTCCTGGAATCAGGTGGACATGAGCTCAAATCAGGCCTCAGACACTTAACACAAAAACTAGCTGTGTGACCTAGGGTAAATTACTTAACCCCAACTGCCCTCCAAAAAAAAAAAAAAAAAAAAGCAAAAATAAAATTAAATAAAAAATTAAACAAAGGGGAGGGGGCAGCTAGGTAGTGCAGTAAGTAGAGCACCATCCCTGGAGTTAAGAGGACCTGAGTTCAAATCCGGCCTCAGACACTTAACACAAAAACTAGCCGTGTGACATTGGGCAACTCAACCCCAATTGCCCTCCAAAAAGAAAAAAAAAAAAAGAAATAGTCTGGGAAAATGAACAAACAGCAAAAAAGAGAACCTACCATAGAAAGCTACTTTGGTGATGGAAGACCAAAACACAAACTCAGAAGAAGACAACAAAGTCAAAACTACTATAAACAAAGCCTCAAAGAAAAATGTAAATTGGTCCCAGGCCCAAAAAAGATTCCTGGAAGAGCTCAAAAAGGATTTTCAAAATCAAATAAGAAAAGTAGAGGAAAAAATGGGAGGAAAATGACAGCGATATAAGAAAGTGATAAAAAAAGAGTCTATAGTTTGTTAAAGGAAGAACAACAATAACAAAAAAAAAAAACAACTAAAAAGATAGCACCTTAAAAAGCAGAATAGGCCAAATGGTAGAAGAGACACAAAAATCCACTGAAGAGAACTACTTATAAAGCAGAACTTGAGGGGCAGAGCCAAGATGGCAGAGTAAAAAGTGAAACTTGCTTGACCTTTCCTCTATAGCCATCCAAATACCTGTAAAAAATTAAACAAATTCTAGAGCAACGGAACCCACAAAATGACAGAGTGAAACAAATTCCAGCCCAAGACAACCTGGAAGATTGACAAGAAAGTTCTAATGCATCTGTCCGAAAGAGAAGTGCAGTCTAGCACAGAATGTGCCAGCATAGACCAGGCCCCAAGAAACCTGGAGCAGGCCTCAGGAGACTGAATCACTGACAACTGTGGTGGTTTCCAGACTTCTCAAACCACAAATGCCAAAAATCAACTTACAAGGGCAGTAGAAAAGTCTTTTGGACCTGGGTGAGAGAGGAGTGTGGTCCAGCTTCCGCCCCAGAGTGGCAGAGGCAGCAGCAGAGGCAACAGTTGACTGCTTGCAGACTGACACACAGATGGTAGGGGGATTGAGCAACTGATAAGAGGGAAATTGCTGGAATCTCTTGGCCTCCTGAGGCAGGATTCTCTTGTTTTGCCTGTGCTTGGATCCAGGTTGCAATCCTGGGTGGCAGTCCTAGGGTAAGGAGGAGTGCTAGCATGGTGGAGTTTGTGGTGGCAGTGGAGAGGAATCCTCTTCATAGTTTCAAGGCAGAAAAGAGTATTTCTGGTTACTTACAGAGGAGAGCACAGGCCAGGAGAGGAGTAAATACCTCTCCTTTGATCAGACCACCTTGGAAGAACTGAAAATTTACAGGTCTCTAGAAGTATCTCTGAAAACAGCTATACAAAACTCCTTTAGCTTGGGACAGTACACCCTCCACACTAGAAACAGAATCCTACCTTAACAAAGAGCTAAAAAGTCAGGGAATTGACTGGGAGAATGAGCAAATAGAGGGAAAGAAATCAAACTATAGAATCTTATTTTGGTGACAAAGAATATCAAAATATAACAACCAGAAGAAGACATCCAAAGCCTCCAAGAAAAATAAGAATTGGTTGCAGGCCTTGGAAGAATGCAAAAAGAATTTTGAAACTCAAGAGAAGTAGAGGAAAAATTGGGAAGAGAAATGAGAGTGATGCAAGAAAATTGTGAAAAATGAGTCAACAGCTTGCTAAAGGAGACCCAAAAAAAAAAAATACTGAAGAAAATAACACCTTAAAGAAAAATAGGCTAATCCAAATGGCAAAAAAAAGGTTCAAAAAGCCAAAAAAAAGGAGAATGCCTTAAAAAACAAATTGGCCAAATGGAAAAGGAGATCCAAAAGCTCACTGAAGAAAATTATTCCTTAAAAATTAGAATGGAGGGGCAGCTAGGTGGCCCAGTGAGTAGAGCGCTGGCCCTGGAGTCAGAAGGACCTGAGTTTGGTTCTGGCCTCAGACACTTAATGCACACACAAAAACCTAGCTGTGTGACCTTGGGCAAGTTACTTAACCCCAATTGCCCTCCAAAAAAAAAAAAAAGAAAAAAAAATAGAATGGAGCAAATGGATGCTAACAGCTCTATGAGAAATCGAAAAATTATAAAACAAAACCAAAAGAATGAAAAAATAGAAGACAATGTGAAAATCTCATTGGAAATCAACTGACCTGGATAATAGATCCAGAAGAGATAAGTTAAAAATTATTACACTACCTGAAAGCCATTATCAAAAAAAGAGCTTAGACATCATCTTTCCAGAAATTATCAATGAAAACTGTCCTTATATTCTAGAACCAGAGGGTAAAATAGACATTGAAAGAATCCACTGATCACCTCCTGAAAGAGATCATAAAAGGAAAACTCCTTTGAATATTATAGCCAAATTCTAAAACTCCCAGGTTAGGGGGAAAATATTGCAAGCAGCCAGAAGGAAACAATTCAAGTATCATGGAAACACATTCAGGATAATGCAGGATTTAGCAGCTTCTACATTAAAGGATCAAAGGGCTTGGAATATGATATGCTGGAGGTTAGAGGAGCTAGGATTAAGACCAAGATTCACCTACTCAGCAAAACTGAGTATAGTTCTTCAGGGGAAAAAATGGACATTTCAGTGAAATAGAGGACTTTCAAACATTCTTAACAAAAAGACCAGAACTCAATAGAAAATTTGACTTTCAACTACAAAACTCGAGAAAAAGTAAACAGGAAAGAGAAATCATAAGGGACTTATTAAAGTTGATCTGTTTACATTTCTACATGGAAAAATGGTATTTGTAACTCATGAGACCTTTTTCAGTATTAGGGTAGTTAGAGGGAATGTATGCATATGTATAAAAATATACATACACACAGATGGCATAGGATGACTTGAATATGAAGGGATGATATCTAAAAAAATTAAGGGATGAGAAAGGAATGTACTGGGAGTAGGAGAAAGGAAGAAGTAGAATGGGGTAAATTATCTCACATAAGAGAGGCAAGAAGAAAGCCTTTATAGTGGAAAGGAAGAGGGGGGGAGGTGAGAGGGAATGAGTGAACCTTACTCTCATTGAATTTGGCTTAAGGACAGAATAACATACACACTCAATTGGGTAAGGAACTATATTTTATCCTGCATGAAAGTAGAGGTGAAGGGGATAAGAGAAGGCAGGATTATAAAAGGGAGGGCAGATTAGGGGAGGGCATAATCAGAAGCAAACACTTTTAAGGAGGGTCAAAGGAGAGAATGGAATAAATGGGGAGTGGGATAGGATAGAGGGAGGTTTATTTAGTCTTTTTACAGCCTGACTATTGTGGAAGTGTTTTGCATGCTTACCCATGTATAACCTATATTGAATTGTTCGCATTCTTAATGAAGATGGGAAGGAGGAAGGGAGAGAATTTGGAACTCAGTAGTTTTTAAATGAATGTTAAAAATTGTTTTTATTTACAACTGAGAAATAAGATACACAAAGAGTAGAGTATAGATATCCATCTTGCCCCACAGGAAAATAGAAAGGAAGGGGATAAGAGAGGGGATGGGGTGTGATAGAAGGGAGGACAGATTGGGGGAAGGGGTAATCAGAATGCACACCATCTTGGGATGGGGGAGGGGAGAGATGGGGAGAAATTTGGAACTCAGAATCTTGTGGAAGTGAATTGAAAACTAAAAACTAATTAGTTAATTTTTTAAAAAAAGAACAGAACTGGCCAAAAATTTTAAAAGGTTTTAACAATCACTGAAGAAAAGTGTTTCTTAAAAAATAGAATTGATCAAGCAACCAGAAAGAAACAATTCAAATATTGTGGAGCCAGTCAGAATAATATAAGATTTAGCAGTTTCTATACTAAAAGATTGGAGGGCTTGGAAAATGATCATCTAGATGGCAAAGGACAACCAAGAATTACCTACCCAGGAAAACTGAATATAATCCTTCAGGGGAAAAAATGAATATTCAATGAAATAGACAAGTTTCAAGCGTTCCTTTTGAAAAAGACAGCGCTGACTAGATAATTTGACTTTAAAATACAAAACTCAAAAGAAGCTGCATAAAAAGTCATTTCAGTTGTGTACAACTTATCGTGACTCCATTTGGCGTTTTCTTGACAGAGGTGTTGAGTGGTTTGCCATTTCCTTCTCCAGCTCATTTTCTGTGAGCTAAGGCACTTAGGGTTGGGTTGGCTTGCCCAATGTCATATAGCTGGTGGGTGTCTGGGCCCAGATTTGAGCTAATGGGGATGAGTCTTCCTGATTCTAAGGCCACCTAGCTCCCCATTGATTAGGGAAATGCAAATTAAAATAACTCAGGACCACTCCACACATCTCAATTTGATTAATAGAAAAGGAAAATGACAAGTGTTGGTATGTGGGAAAATTGAGACATTCATGCAGTGGTGGAATTGTAAACTGATTCAACCATTCTGGAGAGCAATTTGGAACTATACCCAAAGGTCTATAAAACCATATACCCTTTGACTCAGCAGTACCACTGCTAGGTCTATATCCCTAAAAGTTTAAAAACAAAGGAAAAGGATCTATAGGTACACAAATATTTATACCAGCTCTTTTTGTGGTGGCAAAAAATTGAAAATTGAAGAATGCCCATCAGTTGGGGAATGACTGAACAAGTGGTATATGATGGATTGTGATGGAATCGTATTATACTATAAGAAAGGACAAGCAGGATACTCTCAGAAAAACCTGAAAAGACTTACAGGAACTGATGCGAAGAGAAATGAGCAGAACCAGAACATTACACATTTAGACATTAAAAGCAGTATTGTACAATGATCAACTGTAAATGACTTAGTGTAGCACCAATATAGTAGTCTAAGCTCCAGCACTCAGTATAAATGTGCCTGCATAGTGCTCAATCACAAAATATTACAGAGTCTCCATATAGAAGACAAAAGCAAAACATTTATACAGACACCAGAAAACCAAATACCAACACCAGGAAACTGAATCCATCATAGCAACATAGAGGTTAATGCACCACAATGTAGCAGAGAGCCACACCATCCTTTAGCCTTCCCACAAACCAACACAAGCCTGGCTCTCACAGCAGCTGGCAAACAACCACTCACAAGCCTAACCTCCCTCAGATGTGTTGTCACTTCCCACTGTCTAGTTGCTCTGACTCCCAACTTCTTGTAGACTCTGCTCCACCCTTTAGCAAACTCCTTCCACCACAGGTTCCATATGATTACATTCAGCCTATTAGGGAGCAGGGAAGGTCTTCATATTCCCTTCAAAGGCTTATTAAGAGGCATGGAAGATCTTCGAATTACCATTCCATTACACTTAACTATTTTCAACACTACAATGATCCAAAGATAATGCCAAAGGACTTATGATAAAAAATGTTACCTTTCTCCAGAGGAAAAAAACTTATGGAGTCTGAATGCAGATTGAAGCACACCTTTTTTATTTTATTGTTCTTGGTAGTTTTTTTGGTCTGTGTTTTCTTTCACAATATGATCAATATGGAAATATGTTTTGCATGACTGCATGTGTATAACCTATTTCAGGTTTCTCACTTTCTCTTTGAGGGGAGCTGGGAGGAAATTTGGAACTAAAATATTTTTTAAATGTTAAAATTTGCTTTTACATGTAATTAGGAGAAAACAAAATATTAATTTTTTAAAAATAAATTATACAGATTACCTTTCTCTGATAATCATTTTCTTCATCTGTCAAATGAGGATATTAAACTGCATAACCTCTAAATCCCCTTCCTGTTATAAATCTGTGGTCTTATGTAATTGTTGTTTTTCTGTTTTGAAGTATTAGTGCTCACTTGGTCTAATGACTTCAACTCTCTTTTTTAAGAAAATGTTCATGTTATTTCAGAACAAGCTTATAAGCATTTGACATCTTTCACTTTTTTTTTGTTTTGTTTTGTTTTTTGGAGGGCAGTTGGGGTTAAGTAACTTGCCCAAGGTCGCACGGCTAGGTTTTTGTTTGTGTGTGCGTTAAGTGTCTGAGGCCGCATCCGAACTCAGGTCCTTCTGACTCCAGGGCCGATGCTCTACTCACTGTGCCACCTAGCCGCCCCCCATCTTTCACTTCTTGATCACAACTAATATTTTTTAACAATTTTTGTTGTATCTACTTTTTTACTGAAGTTACTGAGTAAAAATTTATGCTTATTTGGAAGATCTTGTAAAATTCTCCACAGAATTTTCATGCTACTTTATCTTCTACTACAGATGTTGGCACTTAAACATTAGTTATCTTCTTCATGGTAGTCTGCTTGTTATGCTCACTATAAGCACTATAAGGGAAGAACACCAAGCACACTGTGAAATTATATTTGTTTTCTTTGGTCACATGATGAGAAAACTACTCCTGCTGCAACTCCTTTATTCATGTGTCCCAAGAGAACCTGCAGAGCCACTGTTAGATTTGGCTAACACTTTTATGTTTTCTCCTTTAATTAAGACCTAGAGACTGTCAGTATGGATGATACTCAGTTCTTCTAGTAGTGTTGATTATTCAGGTGTCAAAAATTGAGATTAAAAAGAACGTCAATTAAGTAAATGTGAACAGTCTAACATCCACATAATTCTTAGCACTTACTTATCTCATTTTAGCTGCTCAACTATTACTGGACAAGTGGAAACAGTAAACTCAGATTTGAGAATATTATGCTTTTTTTTTCTTCCATTTCATTGATGTAAACCAAAGGTTCCCAGATTTATTTGGCCTACTGCTGCCTTTTCAAAAAAAAAGTTGCCCAGAACCCCCCTGTAAATCTACCTTCTTTAAACCTTCAAAGGTTTGGTTTTTTTTTTTAATTTACATCATTTTTTAAAAATATAATTTTTTTAAATTCCGTAATTTATTGTAAATTTGTGGGATTTTTTTTCCTGCATTGAAATTTTGATGACACAGTATTGTGTCATATAACTGTATAGTATCACATTGTAAACAAGTCACTACATGCACACATTCCTGCTGATGCATCATAGACTTCTTTTTCTTTTAGGAGGGACAATTAGAGTTAAGTGACTTGCCCAAAGTCACACAGCTAGTAAGTGTGTCAAGCATCTGAGGTCGGATTTGAACTCAGGTCCTCCTGACTCCAGGGCCAGTGCTCTATTCACTGTACCACCTAATTGCCTTGATCATAGACTTCTTGACAGTACGGGACACACTCATCTTCAAACACTTGCTTGATAAAACCATTGGCAGACTGGACCACTGATCAGTTATAACTTGCATTTTGTGTGTTTATTTGGAAATAATATAATCCCTATGATTTAACACTGAAACATGTACAAACAATTTTTCAAAATTTTCTTCCCTTCTCTCCTTATGCTTCCACACCCCTTTATTTTTATTCAGTGCCCCCCAATTGCACCTGTGGCTGTTGCTGCCCACTTGGATTGTTCTAACGCCGCCCGCAAGGGGGGATGGCATTGCTCACTTTGGGAACCTCTATTTACTAAACAAACAAAAAATCATCACCAGTGGCCAACCTTCTGGTGTTGAGCTTTTCTGTACTTGACAGGACTGATCTTTTAATAACCGTGGTGGGACATAGTGACATAGTCTTTTTAGGCTCATAGGTGAAGAGACTGTTTTTGTTTTGGTGGAACCTGCTATAATTTTTTTTCTTTTGGGAATTATATCCAGGTTTCTGTTATTCAATAACTATATAACCTTTATTTTCCTTTTCCTTTTTTTTTTTTAAAGCAATTGGGGTTAAGTAACTTGCTCAAGGTTACACAGCCAGTCATTATTTGTGTGTGGGTGCTCATTTTCTGAGGCCGGTTTCGATCTCAGGTCATCCCAACTCCGAGGCTGGCGATCTTACTCACTGCACCACCTAGCCGCCCCTCCTTTTCATTTTTGAAATTCAGTGGCTCCAGATAATCAAAGATCCTTTTATAACAGTATAAACAGGGCCACAAGAAGCTGCTAAATACAGAGGCATTTTGGTTTATTATGAATTCATGCTTCAGCCCATTTATTAAGGTTATGGCCTATTGGAAGGAGATTTGTGTGTTACACTGTAGGTCATCTTGTGCAAAAAAAGTACTTTGCTTTATGCAATTTCATATTTGTAAGTAGAGTGGAAACATGATTTCTCATGAACAGTCTTTGAACCTTATAAACATGGAGCAATTGCTAGATCTGAATTCTAAAGATGGAAGTAAAAATTCTGTCCTTTTTCAGTTTCCTGTTCTCCTTTGCTTCTCTTTTTTGCCCAAAAGACCACTTAAAAAAAAAAAAAGAAATTTGCTTGAAGAATTAGCTATATAATTGATTCTCTTTTTATGTAGATTGAAGAATTGGAGGAGAAACTTAATGATACTCTTCACCAGAAGCAGCTGTTAGCGTTGAAATTGGACAACCAGTTGACATTCCAGAAAAAGGATGCCAGGTATAAAGACATTTGAAAAGCAACAATATTGAAGACAGTGTGAGTTAGGTCATCATTGCTTTATTTCCTATGCTATTTATAGGATGATGTATACCTCAGAAGAATGGACCCAAAGATGCATTCTGTAATTGGTTGGTGTTTAATTGTCTCTTCAAGTATTTTGAAGTAAAAATGTTAGAAAAATTGGGCTGTTGAATTAAATATTTGGTAATCTGCAATACTACCTGATTCTCTGCCCAGAATGTTTGAACAGAGAATTAATGAAGCTTATCTTATGTTTATAAGAGACAAATATGAAACGATACTGTGGAAAATTAGGGGCTGTTGCTTTGTCCTAAGATTTTCCTAGCACACATGGCTACTTGCATACAAAGATTATAAGATTTAAGAAAGATCTGAATCATACCACTTACTCCCAGAGAAAACGAAACTTATTGTTGGTTTCTTTTTATAAGTCTGTGGAGAATTTTCTTGATTAGAAGTTTGGTTTTTTTCCTTATAGATTTGTAATCATTTAAAATTGCTCATATTTTATAGTAAGAATAATGATATTTTATAATAACATTTATTTTGAGTATCATTTACATGCAGTGTAATGGCAGAGCTTCTGACTAATTATACTATGAAAACTGTATATCTTGGAAACAGTAAAACTTTTTAATTTTAGCAATCCACTTTGTGAGTTTATTTGAAGCATGTTTATTGAAAAGGTTGAATTTCTTTTCTTTTCATAAATGTGACACTGTATTGCGGCTTATATTGAGACTTGTTACAGCAGAACACTTTGGGAATTGTTGGAATAACGATCATTTGAATACATATATTTAATGATGCTTTCTTCCTTTAGTTTAAACAATAGCATTCCCTGTCTGACGTGGGCCAACTTCTCTTAACAGCCCCAACTGTAGAGGAAGAATAAACTCTGTAGTCACAGACAATGAATAACAGCATTTTGATTTGTTTCTGATTTTTTTTTATTTTAAAAAGTAAAAACAAGAAAATTAGGGTAATGATTTTACCTACTTCATTAAGTTTAGATAAATGCTGTTCATGTTTTAAAATGGGGTAGCAGTAGATTTAAGGGGGTGTGAAAAGAAATGCAAAGATCTCTACTACTTAACAAAAGATAATTATGCAAATATCATTTTGCATGATTATTGATGCTACCTTTGTCACCTACTTGGAAATGAATTGAAGGGAGAGATTTAAATCAGAAAGGAAGAGGATATATTTGATAGTGATTAGTTTCTTTATCCGCATGTAATGTATGTATGTAGTGATTTGTTGATATTATTTGTATTTCCATTGGAACTTTCAGTTAAGATGTTCCTTTGCCTAACTGTGAGTCAGAACTCAGACACATGGTATGCTGTTATCATCAACTCTATCTGATATTTGAAATACAAGCGTTCAACAGCAAAAAGCCTCATTTAGTTGATATTTCCTTATATATTATACCCCAGTAAAAAGTTATTTAAAATGAAATTTCAGAAATTTTATGTAAGCTTACCATCAACTTTTTCTTAATGTAGAAAATATCAGGAATTAATGAAACAGGAAATGGAAACCATTTTATTGAGGCAGAAACAGCTAGAGGAGACAAATCATCAGTTAATAGAGAAGACTGGAGATATTCGTCGTAGCTTACGTGACTTGGAGTTAACAGAAGATCATTACATGAAATTGAAGTCTCTTCCTGAGGATCAGCTTTCTATTCCTGAATATGTATCTGTGAGTTTTTTAAAAATACCATCACAAGCATTTTGGCACATAATTTTAATGGGACTATAACAGGCAACATAGTTCCTGTTGTTATCTCTTTAAAATTCTTTAATGCTAGGGTATCATTGAAAAATATAATTTTTTACAGAAAAGCATGGAAAAAGGTGCTTTGGAATGAACACTTGGCCAGTTTATTTAAAATTTGTGGAAGTTTGACTGTTCATTTGATGCTTGATGATAATCAGAGTGAATGTATGGGCCTCCATATCTCTTTGTATGGAAGTGTTTTGTTGGTGTTTTTTTTTAAATACCTTTTTAATACCTTTGTATGGAGTTTTTTTAATACCTTTTTAATACCTTCATATGGAAGTTCAGTCCAAACTTCACAGAAGAATTCCTTAATTGAGCAAGTGCTCCATAGAAATATTTTCAGAGAAAATTAGGATTACTCATTGAAGAAATAGACAGAACCTTAGTAATCACCTAATCTTACCACCTCATTTTATAATTAAAGAAACTCAGACTCAAATGAGGTTCAGTTATTTTTCCCATGGTTACCTAGAATATGTGGCAGAGGCAGAATTTGACCCTAGACGAGGGTAAATCATGCTGCCCTCACCCAGTAAGGATCCAATAAGGAAAGCATCCTAGAAAATAATGATTGAGATGAAGTAGTCTTAGTTGATCAAGATGAATGGGTCAGCTTGAAGGTTAACTTTCCTTCCAACCCCCAATCTATTTCTCCTCTATTAGAGTGTATAATGAACAAGTGACTGTGTGTTGGCATATATTAATTATAATTGGATTTCAAAGTCACTTATTTATGACATCTTTTTTTTTTCAGATTCAGTTCTATGAAATAGTGAATCCTTTAAGAAAAGAAGTAAGTGAACTACAGGCAAAAAGGAATGACCTTTCAGAAGAACTAACTGATTACAAATCCCAGTTAAGGCGATTATTAGAGGTTTGTACAGTTGAATTTACTGTCTGAGAGAAGTAATATTTCTTTTTTATGTTATACCCTGATCTTTTCCTGATAATGAATTACTTTTGATCTTTCTAATGTCTTCATGATTATAAAGGGGCCTAACTGGAATGGGGTCCACTTTTCTAATGAGGCATGGGTAGGATGTGGGAGAATGACTGCTTGCCATACCCCTTTCCACTGTGGATCTCCCCAGGCAAGTAATACTGTAGAAAAGGTAGTGGTGATAGAGATGGGGCAGGAGTGCAGTCAAAGAAAGAAGCTTAAAGATTAGCAGCTAACTTGGAAGTTGATTAAATAAGACTTGATTTACCTTTCAAGGAACCTCAGTATATCCCATCCTTGAGTAATCCCTTTGTAATCTTACAAATATGATACAATGCATGTTCGTGTGAATAAGAATTTTTCTTAAGGAATAAGTCCCAGTTCCTTCTTAACATCTTCTTTGGCAGAAGGAATAGATAAAGAACAAACTCCAAGGCAGTATACATGACAGCTTTAGAAGAGAAAGGGAGATGAAAGAATGAACAGAGATTTTCTACATTCTTAACACTTTTACAGAGGAGTGGAGGCAACTTTCCCACTTTAGAGTGTCATTCAGCTCTCCTGGGTAATCTGAGCTTCAGGAGTAACAAACAAGCCCAGTTTGAGATTACCAAGGCAAATGAGAACTTAGAGCACCTCAGGACTTCTTTAGCCCAATCCTTTTATTTCATTTATACATTTAATTAGGCAGCCTAGCCTAGTGGGTTCGAGTCCCAACTCTGACTCTTACTGGCTGTGTGACCCTGGGTATGTCACCTCACTTCTCAGCACTCCAGCCAACTCTGTAAGACTATCAACTTCAGAGAAGATCCTTATATGCATTGATAAAGGAAATTTATCTGGCTTCTAGTTCCAGATAAAATCCTACTTTCAAAAGGAAACCTTTTCTAACCACTCTCAATTCTTAATTCTTCTCTCTTTTAATTATTTCCAATTTCTCCTTTATATATCCTATTTGTATAAATTATTTACACTTTATCTCTTCCATTAAGTCATGAGATCCTTTAAGACAAGAATTGTCTTTTACCTTTCTTTGTATCCCCAGCACTTGGAAGAATGCCTTGGCACTTTATGTTCTACAAAGTTAAGCAAAACTGATTACTCCATTGGCTATATGTCCACAGATGTTTGTTTCATTTTGCAGCTTCAGTCCATCCCGTTTCAGAAGACAGGTTAGCTGAAAGTTTTGAAGGAACTTAAATATGAAATTATAGAATTGTTAGCTAAATTGTGCCATTACAAACACTCTGCTAGAGGACTGGCTATTGCTATCCTGAGTCCTCTTTGTAAGAAAGTTCTAGACAGGATCCTGAAACTGTTTGAGGTGGGAGAGAAGCGTTATTTATTAAACTTCCACATTGTTTGAACTGATATAAATGTACATAGAGAGGGACAGTTAACATCTATGCAGACTTAACCAGTTAGAAGAAAGGGAACATCTCAGTCAGCAGAACCTACATGTTAGGTTTTATCCTCTGTCAAAGACAATGCTCAATTTGATTGGTTGACCCTGTATGCCTGGTTTTACTATGGGCTTAATTCTTTTTACCACAAGATGGCAGCATCTTTCCACTTGATTTTTAACTAAATTTAGGAAATTGGAAATTGTATTCTTGTTATGAGTCAGAAACAATATAATTTACCGTTCTTTTTTATACCCATAAGCAGAGCACATGATGATCACCACAAACCAATAACAAAATCTTTGCAGCTTCCAGTGGAAATTAAATTCTGATGCTATGAAATTAACCATATAATACTCTATTTGAAAGGATTATAAAACCCATGGTTCAGCCCATGGGAAACTTATTTTCTCAGAATAAAGAGGCCTATCGGCTATTAAATTTTTCCTAAATTAAAAGCTACATAAGTCTGTGGTAAATTGAACATCTTCATTTTGTTGTTCACATTTACTCTTATTTAGTTCTGTACCCTATCATGTTCGGAACATGCCTATCACATTTATGTGCAATTCTGGGCCCCACATTTTAGTAAGAATGTTAGTAAGGTAAGCTTGAAAGTGTCCAAAGTAAAAAGAGTCTCAAGGTCATGCCTTATGAGGATAATTTGAAGGGATCTAGAGAAGAGAAGAAGGTAGGGGCTGATAGCTGTCAGAAGGACTATTTGTGGAAAAGGAATTAGATTTAGTCTGCTTAGTCCCTAACGGTAGAACTAGGGGAAACAGGTAGAAGGTACTGGTGAAAACTTATGCTTTATGGAAGGAAGTCTTCAAGTAAAGGCTACACTTGACCATTTGTCAAATGTGTTGTCAGTTTGGGGTACTGGATAGAGCACTGGACTTGGAATGAAGAAAAACTGAGTTCATTAATGTCGTGAATGTTCTTGCCTTCGGAGAAATTCTGTTTTTTCAATAATAGGTCAAAATTGTAGTCTGCTATCTAATTATTTAGCTAATTTGGTATTATATGCTATTGTTCCTTATCACACTTCTGTGTCCAATGAGGGAACTGCAAACAACTCACTATAAAAAACAAATAAGTCTCCATTTAAAATAGCTATTAGGTTCCACGAGGAAATACCAAAGTAAAATGTTTTTTTCTTGTGAAAACTTGGGTGACTAGGAAGCAATGAAAGTATGTTTTACTCAAGACACTTCCTTGTTTAGCAAGCCTCATTATATTTCTGGAAGGAAAACCTGCAAGTTAACTTTTAGACTGAACTTAAACATTCAAAAGCAAGTTTTTATTTGCGTTGGATGAAAATTAAGCATTTTAACAAGTGACACATCCCTGTCATTGAGGTTTTTATAATGTGTTATGGTTATCAGACTACAGCCTGTTTTCTAAAGTATCTTCTTTCCAGACCCAACTGATTTTTTTAAGCAAACATTTATATGGTGTTTTTAAGGTTCACAAAGCACTTTACATACATTATCTTTGATAATTTGATCATCTCAAACACCCCATGAAGTAGTTGCTTAATTATTATCCTTGTTTTATAGATGAGGAAACTAAGGCTGTGTGCCTTGCCCTAGGTTGCACAGCTAGAAACTTTTGAGTGGCAATATTTAAAATTTAAACTCAAGTTATTTGAACCAAGTAAATTTAAACCAGTTATTATGGCACCAGCTGTCCCACTAAGCAAAGATACCTTCATAAGTGTGAAAAGAGAACAAGCGTTTATTAAGTACCTACTATGTGTCAGTGATAAGCATACTGATATGTCTTTTGATCCTGTGATAAGCATACTGATATGTCTTTTGATCCTCACAGCAACCCTGTGAGGTAAGGTGCTATAATTATCCTTGTGTTATAGTTAAGGACATTGAGGCAGACAGAGGTGAAGTGATGTACCCAGAGTTATACAACTGCTAAGTGTCTGAGGCTGGATTTGAATTCAGGTCTTCCTGACTCCAGACCCAGCACTGTATCTACTGAGTCATGTAGCTTATTTCTTATGATATCAGCTCTCACTGATAAATACTTTTTCCTCTTCATTCTGTCTTCCACAAAGCTGCCAAATTGATATTCCTAAGCACTGGCCTAACCCAAGAAGATTGAGTGGCTCTATTACCTCCAAGAAAAAATATTAACATCTTTGTTTGGCATTTAAGGCTCCTTTTAATCTGGTTTCAACCTGTCTTCCCAGGATTGTTGCATATCCCCCCGTCCTCCCCATACTCTGTAATCCAGCCAAATTGCCTTCTTGCTCTTTCCTGTGCCATGACTTTCCATTTCTAGTCTTCGTGCTTTTGAACAGATTCTCCCTAATTCCTAAAACGCTCTCCCTCTTCCCTTCCACTGCTTGAAATCTCCCTGCAATATAAATTCCTGGAGGTCACTACTTTTGTATCTATAGTGCCTACATAGTGCTTTATATGGACAGGTGCTTAATAATACTTGTTTGATTGAGTGATCCTAGACTACTTAACAAATTCATTAAGAAATCAGTTAAAGCTTTGTCTACTTAATCAAAATCTGCATAGATATATACAACAGAGAGAGTATTCATTTACTTCCTGTCTAGGGGGTAAAAGCACAATTTATGAAGAGGAGATTCAGGAATTAACATATATAAGATGTTTTTTTAAAGTCTCCTGCTGCTTAATACAAATAACACTCTTGCCAAGGAAGTATTATTCTAAGTGATATAACTATGAAATAGTTCTTGCCTAGAACACTAAGCTTTTTTGCTTCGTTATGAATCTTCTGGTTCTTAAAATATGTAACCCTATTTTACATGTATTTACTTTATTCATATATATATGATATATATATAGCATATAATAAGAGAATGTAGAAAAACTGCAAAATTTTAAAGTATGACTTAAATGTATGGATTGTAGCACATATTAAATAAGAAAATAATGTTGAATAATTTCATTACTTTTCCTTCTGCTTCCTTATACTCTTTCTGACGTTGAATAAAGCTGGAGACCCTGTTAATCAGCTCTGATCAGAAATAGTTTTGAAGAACTTGATTACTACTTTTTACTAATGTAAAATATTCTTTAATTTAAAAAGATATTACAGTCATTTTGGGGCTAAATTGTGATTAATTCTAATTATCTTTATACATAATGTGTTATAATTTTATTCAGTTCAGGAATTAACATATATAAGATGTTTTTTAAAGTCTCCTGCTGCTTAATACAAATAGCTAAACTTCAGTTTTTATTATCTGGCTTAGAATGATAAAATCTGAGTTTGAAACTTTGTTCTGCTCCTCATTGAGTGACCTTGGGCAAGTCACTTAAACTCTCATATCTTTAGTTTCTTTCTCATGTCATCAGAAAATGATCAGGGATCACAGGATCATAGTTTTAGAGCTGGAAGGAACCTTAGAGATAATTCAATCCAACCAACTAATTTTAGGAACTGAGATCCAGAGAGTTTAAATGATTGCCTAAGGTCATACAGGCAAAAAGTGGCAGACTCATCATATAATTTATGTTTTTTCTTACCCATGTTGGTACTAAACAGCATGTTTAACGAAGTGAAGGACTGTATCTCCTCTGATAGGCACTACCAAGCTGTATGTCTGTTGTATTCGGCCCATTTTGTCAGCTGAAGCCAGAAAAATTCACCAGCAGAATGGTTATAGGGTAGTGCATTTTCAGGTACAGTAACTCTGAAAGACCATCTACCAGTAGTCATGGTGTCTTAAATCTAGACCCCATGTACATTAGTAGAGAGAATACCCACAATTATTGAAATCACAGACCTCTAAAGTATCACAGTGGAAATAAAGTGAAATTTTGAATACTCTATTATAAAAGCAAATGGCACACGACAAAATGAAAAGCAGAATCAGAATTCAGGAAGACCTGAGTTCAAATCCGGCCTTTGACACTTGACACTTGACTTTGGGCAAGTCACTTAACCCCAATTGCCCTCCAAAAAGCAAAAAAATAAAATAAAATAAAGTGATAATAATACTTTAGGACTCCATGAAGCCCCACATTTCTTCCTTTTGTAGAATTGAGAGTTTTAACCTTGTGGCTTGAAGGAATAAAATATACCAATGAATGGGAAAGATAGAACAATTGAAAATACCTAGTGTTAGCAAAGTTATAGAGAAAGGTCAGCTAGACAGTAACATTTAAGTATCCTCTATGTATAGAATATTATATAAATGTAATGAGATGCCCAAGGATCATTAGACACAATACCTACATCAGAAATTATAGTTTAAAACATTTTAGTTTTTGAGCAGAATTTCAAAAAATAAATTTTTATTTCTACTAATAGTAGTTTGCACAAAAATAGAACTATGGTAAAAGTAAGTTATCTAGCTGATGAAAAATAAGATAAATGATGGCATTGATGTTTAAATAGTTTTGCAATTATAGAAAGTGATGACAATACATTTATACCATAACTTTGATATCTTCAAGATGGTATTAAACTACTCAAAACAGTGAATTTATGGAATTTGCCTCAATACCTAAATTACCTCAATACCTGAAACTAAAAATCATGTTTTTATTAATAATTTCTCACATTTATACCGTATTTTCCTTTTGTAAGGTGCTTTATGTACATTACATCACTTGATACTTACATAATTCTGTGAGATAGATGCTGTAATAACAGCATCATTTTACTTATGAGGAAACTTCGGTTCCAAAAAATTAAGTGACTTTCCCAGAATTGTCCCTATCGTCTGAGGTCTTCCTAGCTCTAAGTCCTGCACTCTCTTCTCTTCACCTTAACTGTCTCTATTAATGTATGCCTGTACAGAGTGGACAGCTAGTAAAGGTTTCTTGAATTTAAATTCTCTTAGCCTAAATGAAATAATCTGTTTAAAATCTATGATCAAATAAATGAAAAATATGAAGGAAAACTCACCTATCCTAAGTAAGCCATTATTAGTTTCTTATCTATTTTAATAGCCACAACAGACTTTTAAAATACATGCATTTATGCATTTATACCTGTCTCCAAACGTTTTAAAATTATTTAGTGGTCTGAGAAACATGTGGTACTTTTGTAGAGTGGAAGTCTTAATTCATAACTAGAAAAGTATGACTTGCTTATTTAGTGTTAGTAGCAAAGCAGGCTTTTTCTTAGTTGTGAAATCAAAAGAGCCTCAATAGCAGGGATTCCTAAGCCTTTTTATTTCATGGACACCTCTGGCAAACTGGTGCAACCTATGTTCTGGCCCTTCCATTTTGGTGTTTTGCTGTAGATAATGAAGTGTCGTGTACCAGTTGAAATTTCTTTATAATTGGACTGTAGGGAAGAGGATAAATAATCAGAGGTGCTCTTGGATTCAGTTTGTTACTTGACTGATGCTGTTTGATTTAGGGATGATTCTTGTTTTCTTAATAACTGTGGCAACAAACTCCTTGTTTTGCTTCACATTTTCTATATCAGTTAAACTTTGATGGATATAATGGGGGAAAAAAAAGAAACCTGTAGATCTCTCCTCAGAATAATGATTTGCTGCCTATATTCTTTTTTTTTTTTTAACTTGCCCAAGGTTACAGGGCCAGTTATTTTTGTGTGGGTGTTAAGTATCTGAGGCCAGAATTGATCCCAGTTCCTCCCAACTCCGGGCCGGCTCTCATACTCACTGTGCCACCTAGCTGCCCCTGCTGCCTATATTCTTTTTTTTTTTTTGCCTTTTGGAGGGCCATTGGGGTTAAGTAACTTGCCCAAGGTCACACGGATAGGTTTTTGTTTGTGTGTGTGTTTAAGTGTCTGAGGTCAGATCCAAACTCAGGTTCTTCTGACTCCAGGGCCGACGCTCTACTCACTGAGCCACCTAGCTGCCCCACTGCCTATATTCTTAATTGAAGAAAATAATAAATTTCATTTAGAGGTTAATGAAAATTAAAATGTAATTTTTTTATCTTATCTAATAATTGTGTCTAATGATCCTTGGGCATCTCATTACATTTATATGATATTCTATACATAAAGGATACTTAAATGTTACTGTCTAAGCTGGCCCTTTCTCTTTAACTTTCCTAACACTAGCTATTTTCATTTGCTCTGTCTTCCCCATTCTTTGGTATATTTTATTCCTTCAAGCCACAACCCTCTTAAAATCCATCTGTGGACCCCTTGGTGGGGGTCTGTGAACCCCAAGTTAAGAATTTGCTCTCTATAATAATAGAAGAATAATTACATTGTTGTTGTTGTTCAGCCCTCAATCTTGTCTGATTCTTCGCAACCCAGTGGATGATAACATGCCTGGTCCTTTTCTTCTTCACTGTCTCCCGAAGTCTGCCCAAGTTCATGTTCATTGCTTCCAATGACACTATCCATTTAATCTCCCGTGATCCTTTTTTCCTATTGCCTTCAGTCTTTCCCAGCATCAGGTTTTCCTATAAATCCTTGTATCCTCATTCTGTGGTAAAAGTATTTAAGCTTCAACTTCAATATTCGACCTCCCAGTGAATAATCTGAATTCATTTCTTCAAGCATTGACTGATTTATCTCCTTGCTCTCTGAGGGACTGTCCAGATTTGCCATAGTTTTCCTTCCAAGGAGCAAGCAAGCGTCTTTTAATTTTATGACTAAAGTTGTTGTCTGCAGTGATATTTGAACTCAAGAATATAAAATTTGACACTGCTTCCATTTCTTCTCCTTCTGTTTGCCAGGAATTGATGGGACCAGCTGCCATGATCTTGGTTTTTTTTGTTTTGTTTTATTTTCAATGTTAAGCTTCAAGCCAGCTTTTATACTCTCCTCTCTTACCCTAATCAAGAGTCTTCTTCACTTTCTGCCATCAGAGTGTTATCTGTATATCTGAGATTACTGATGTTTCTCCCAGCAGCCTTAATTCCTGTTTTTGATTCACCCAGCCTGGCATTTTACATGATCTATTCTGCATATTAGTTGAATAAATAAGGTGACAATATACATCCTTGTCGTACTCCTTTTCCAATCTTAAACCAATCAGTTGTTCCATGTTTGGTTCTAACTGTTGTTTCTTGGCCCTCTGGTTTCTCAGGAGACAAGTAAGATGATCCAGTCCTCCAATCTCTTTGATGACTTACCATATTTTGTTTTGATCCACACAGTCAAAGACTTTAGTGTAGTCAATGAAGCAGGAGTTGATGTTTTTCTGGAATTCCCTTGTTTTCTCAGTAACCCCAGCAAATATTGGCAGTCTGGTCTCGTTCCTTTGCTTCTTAAAAAACCAGCTTGCTCTTCTGGTAATTCTTTGTTCACATACTGCTGAAAGCCTAGCTTATAGAATCTTAAACATAACTTCAGTAGCATGTGAAATAAGCACAGTTTTTTTGTAATTTGAACATTCTTTATGTCTCTTCTTTTAGCTGTTTAGGTGAGATTTGTTAATAGTGAGTGAGATTTTCAGAGATTTTGTTTTGTGAACATTTTATATCCAAGAATCTATTTATCAATTCAGTTAAAAAATTTACTAAGCTCTTTCTGTTTTGAATTATTGATTTTAGAGTTAAAGGCATAATATCATATTTCTAGTCTCATATCTATTCTGTCTCTCTACATGAAGGAGATCGGTCTATTCATTAATATATTATTCAATAGCATATTGGCATTCAGGTTACCACTTAGATTCCAGGTTACAAAGTGTAAACTCAAAAAGATGTAAATGAAATTAATTGTATTTAAAGTAATTTCATTTTGATTTATACAGCTGTTGACTATTTTAAAAGTGCTAGTCTAAATCTTTATTAGCCATTTAATTCTTTAGATAGAAATTTAGTTTTAAATCATGTTATTTTAGTCAGTGAGTTTTTATTATTTAATTTGTAATCATAATTTTTTATGTGATGGGATCCATAATCATTTATGAAAATTAGTTAAAAGAATACAATTTAAAATCACAAAAGTACAAGTTATTTTTTTCTTTTCAAATACAGGGTCACTCTTTTGTAATTAATCTTGCTACTTCCATTGAGCAGTTTTTTTTTTTCTTAAAGGGTTATTTGAAACAATACATGTTTAATTCTATTTAGTTTTTAAATTTCAGAGACCTTTCTAGAAGGTCTGATTCTTCAGCCTAAGCATAATTTTAAAAGATAATTTCCATTTTACTTGAAGTGATTGGTAAATTAACCAGTGTGTCATAATTACATAATTTTTTTTATTTGTTTATTTTTGGTTTTCAAAATTCGTTTCCACAAGATTTTGAGTTACAAATTTTCTGCTCATCTTTCCCCTAGCCCCACCGCAAAAATAGCGAACCTACTGAATACTCCTTCCCCCAATCTGCTCTCTCTTATATCCTTCCTCATGCCCCCTCTTAACTTTCTAGCAGGGCAAGATGGATTACTATACCCCAGTGCCTGTATATCTTATTTACCAGTTGTATATTTAAAAAAAAATTTTTTTAACATTTGTTTTTAAAACTTTGATTTCCAGCTTCATTCCCTTCTTCCCTCCTCAACCACCCCCACTGGGAAGATAAGCAATTCAATATATGTTGTACATGTATAATTGCAAACAAACATTTCCATAGTAGGTATATTGTGAAAGACTATATTTCCCTCCATCCTATCCCGCCCCCCACTTATTCTTTTTTCTGCTTTGACCCTGTCCCCCCCAATCTGTCCTCCCTTCCATCATCCCCCATCTTATCCCCTTCCCCCCTACTTTCCTGTAGGGTGAGATATCCAATTGAGTGTGTATGTTATTCCCTCTTTAAGCCAAATTCAAGGAGAGTAAGGTTGACCCATTCCTTTCGCCTTTCTGTTCTTCCCCTCCATTGTAACAGTTTTCTCTTGCCTCTTTTATATGAGATGATTTGCCCTATTCTATCTCTGTCTCCTTCTCTCATTATATACCTCTCTCACCTCTTAATTTTATTTTTTAGATATCATCCCTTCCTATTCAACTGATCCTGTGCCCTCTGTCTATGTATACATGTAGACATATATACACACACACATATATATTTATATACACATACACCCTCCTATATAAACATATATATTTGTGTATACATATATACATATATATTCCTTGCAACTATCCTCATAATGAGAAAAGTC
The DNA here is from genome assembly GCA_011680675.1 of Gymnobelideus leadbeateri. Lineage (NCBI taxonomy): Eukaryota > Metazoa > Chordata > Mammalia > Diprotodontia > Petauridae > Gymnobelideus > Gymnobelideus leadbeateri. The sequence goes on from WOXC01011372.1 coordinate 847,959, forward strand.
TCATGAGTTACAATTATCATTTTTCCATGTAGGAATAGAAATAGTTCAACTTTAATAAGTTTCTTATGATTTCTTTTTCCTGTTTATCTTCTTTTGCTTCTTGTTTTTGCAAGTCAGATTTTCTGTTCAGCTCTGGTTTTTTCATCAAGAATGCTTGAAAGTCCTCTATTTCATTGAATATCCATATTTTACCCTATAGCATTATACTCAGTTTTGCTGGGTAGGTGATTCTTGGCTTTAGGCCTAGCTCCTTTGACCTCTGGAATATCATATTCCAAGCCCTTCAATCCCTTAATGTAGAAGCTGTTATGTTTCCATAATATTCAAATTGTTTCTTCCTGGCTGCTTGTAATATTTTCTCCTTGACCTGGGAACTCTGGAGTTTGGCTATAATATTCCTAGGAGTTTTCTTTTGGGGATTATTTTCAAGAGGAGATTGGTGAATTCTTTCAATTTCTATTTTGCCCTCTGGTTCTAGAATATCAGGGCAATTTTCCTTAAGAATTGCTTGAAGGATGATTTATAGGTTCTTTTTTTGATCATGGCTTTCAAGTAGTCCAGTAATTTTTAAATTATCTCTCTTGGATCTATGTTCCAGGTCACTGGTTTTTCTAATGAGATATTTCACATTGCCTTCTGTTTTTTCATTTTCTTGGATCTGTTTTATAGTATCTTGATTTCGCATTAAGTCATTAGCTTCCATTTGCTCTAGTCTAATTTTGAAGGAATTATTCTCTTCAGTTGAGTTTTTGAAATTCCTTTTTCATCTGAGCAATTTGACTTTTTAAGGGATTCTTCTCCTCATTGGCTTTTTGGGTCTCTTTTGCCATTTAAGTTAGCATATTTTTTAAAGTGTTATTTTGTTTAGTATTTGTGGGGGGGGGTCTCCTTTATCGGGCTGTTTACTTGCTTTTCATGATTTTCTTGCATCATTCTCATTTCTCTTTCCACTTTTTCTTCCACTTCTCATACTTAATTTTCAAAATCCTTCTTGAGCTCCTCCATGGCCTGTAACCAGTTCCTATTTTCCTTGGAAGCTTTTGATGCAGGAGTTTTGTTTTTGTTGACTTCTTTTGGTTCCATGTTTTGATCTTTTTTGTCCCCAAAAAAGGATTCTATGGTCTGATTGTGCTTCCTCTGTTTGCTCATATTGCCATCCAATTACTTGACTTTTGAGCTCTTTGCCACAGTAGAACTCTGCTTCCAGAATAGAGAGCTTTGTCCCAAATCATTAGGGTTTTCATTAATGTTGTCAGAGGTCTAAGGTCTGTCTATCTACAGACACCCCAAGCTTTGGCAAACTGACACACACCCCAGGACCACTGCCCAAGACAGCGACCCAGATCCCAAGCAGATCAAAGCAAGAGTGATTACCCTCTGAACGGTCACTTGATCCCCCTGCTATCTTCAGTCCAGGAGCTCTGGAGGCAGCCACATGGCAGCAGGTGTAGCCTCTGTGTCTCCGCCACTTCTCACCCAGGGGAAGGAGCTAGACCATGCTTTTCCATCACCCAGTTCCAGCAGAGTTCCCCACTGACCTTTAACTTTCTCTTTGGCATTTGTGGGTTGAGAAGTCTTGAAACTGCCACAGCTGCTCGTGATTCACTCTCCTGAAGTTTGCTCAGGCCAATCTGGCCTGCTGGTTGGGGCTGTCCCAGGGCCAGAACTGCATAGTTCACGAGAGACTGTGCTTGGCTCCCAGCACAGTGTGATAGATTCTTCCTGTCAGCCTGCTCTCCTGCCTTCAGTGGGAGATTTATTTTTCTCTGTCACTTTGTGGGTTCTGCAGCTCTAAAATTTGTTTAGTCAAATTTTTCATGTACTGGAGGTGGATGTGGGGGGAGCTCATGGAATTTCCTGCTTCTACTCCATTAACTTTGCTCTACGCCCTGTATAATTTCCAATATCTATTTTCTGCTCGTCTACCAAAAATTTAAATCTTTATGTAAATATTTTGTTTTAGGATGTTTAAAAAAATAGGCTATCAATTTTTAGTGTTAAATAAATTAGAATAATTTATGCTATCACTATTTTAATGACACAGTATTAATAATTATGAAACATTTGTCATTGCAATGAATTGTGAAGAGAAATAATTTTTCTCATTTCTCAAATTTGTAATTCCAGTTCCATTTAAAGTTGTGAAAATTGAACTGATTTCATCTCTTGAGAAGTAGCTTGTTGGTACAATGGATATAGTGTTAGACTTAAGGTTGGGAAGAATGGAGTTAACTCTTTCCTCAAACATATACTGGCTCTGTGACCCTGGGCAAGTTTTTTAACCTTTGACTGACTTAGTTTCCTAATCTGTAAAATGAAGAGTGTGATAGCACCTACCTCACAGTGTTGTGAGGATCAAATGAGATAGCAAATATAAAGCACTTTGTAAGCAAAGCTATATAAAATATTGTTATTATTAATAACAACAATAATTCCTCCTAAACCATCTAATTGATGGAATATGACATTTAGGACTGTAGGAAGGAAAGGGAAGTAGGAAAATTGGCAGTGTTGGAAAACTCTTCAGTTAACATTCATTTTCTCTTTCCTTAAAGATTTGTCAAAGAAAGGCAATGGTAGATTTACTAAGATCAATCTATTTTGCTTTCAGTTAGAATGTTTGATTTGGAAGAGTGTGGTATTCTAGTTTCTGTGATGTCAACCCATAGATATGATTTATATATTGATGATTAAAAGAAAGTATTCAGATTAGAAAGGGATTACTTAAAAGATAAAAAATCTTTAAAAGTGTATTTTTCAAATCCTTAGATGTTAATCCCTTGTCCCATGACTTGATGATCTTATTTGGGGCCTTAGTTTTTATGATGGTAGTTGTTTTCTCTAATTTTGAGACTAAATTATCTTTTTCCAATGTCTCTATGGGGAACAAAGTGGGAGATATCTTCTAGACCCTCCATATTCCCATATTTCTGTGTATTATACTTGTCGTATTTCTTAAAATTACTTTTTTCTTGCAAATGTGTAGTATTTTAGTTACACAATGGCTAAATAGACTTTTGTTAATTAGCCTGGGGAATGAACTAACATTTATACAATTATTCCTAGGGAAAAATGTGTTTTGAGTTCTACTTTTAACTAACTAAAAGATGAGAAAATAAGCTGACTCTCGGCATCAGATTCCAATACCTCGATTCAACAAGTAATTAGCCAATTAGAAAATAAAATTATACCTCTACACTCCTGAAATAACAATTGAAGGTTTAGTGAAAAATCCATTCTCCTACACCATTATCTCTACTTCATTGTGCTACGTATCTCTTATAACCAATGACATGGACATCACTTTTGAGCTTTGGCTGAGGTAAATTTTGTTACTGCCATTTTTTCTGATTTATCACCACTCCCAACATACACAAACACACCATACCTGACCTCCAGTGGGTGTCAAGGTTATCACGTTTTCCTACCCCTAGTAGCAAAGAGAGTGACCAAAGGTAGGGGAGAGGAATCCAGTCTAATCTTAGATACCAAAGGAGAATGGTATATAAAAATAATCTCAACTGTTCACCTTTGGAATTTCCTTTTGTCACAGAGTTTGAGAAAGCTAGATGTCTTTAGTGCTTAACTAAAGAAAACTGCTCAGTTCCTATAGTCTGGGCATGAGAAAAAAGTGGAGGAAGTCCCTGCAAAGAAGAAAGGACCAAGGAAATGCTTAATAAATTAACTCATAGGTTCCCAAAATGAGCTATTATAGGACCATCATAATATTCACAGTGCCTCCAGTGGCTATGAATGTGCCAATGTAATTCTGAATTGTAAAATATAACAGACTCTCCACATGAAAGACAGAACCAAAACATTTATTCAACCACCAGAAAGTCACATACATCATAGCAACAAAGAAATCTATACACAATAGCAATGCAAGGGGCACTGCTGTCCCCAAGCCTTCCCCCTTCTAGGGCCTTCCCAGAAACAAACACTCACAGATTGCTGCCTGCTTCCTCTTTCTCCCTTAGCTCTAACTGCTCTGATTAGCTTCCTCTGGGCTCTCTTCCACCCTTTCTGCTCCACCCATTTAGCAAGCTTCTCCCACCTCAGGTTTGATGTGACTCAAACTCATGTGTCTTAGGCTTCCATGTGACTTAAGCAGGGTGGGAAAAATATTCCCATTTACATTACCATTACAGCGATACCACCCCCTGGTGAGTGCTAGAATGATCCAAGGGGGCAGTTGTAGCCTTGGGAGCAATTGGGGGTGTTGAATTAAAAATAAGTAGGCAGTGGAAGCATAAGGAAAGAAGAAAAAATGATAAAAATTTGAAAAACCATTCATACGTGTTTCATCTGTTGTGTAACAGAATTAAAGTTGTAGTGATTACATTATTTTCCAAATAAACACACAAAATGCAAGTTATAACCAGTCAAGTCCACTGACAATCTTAGCAAGCAAGTGTCGACAGGCAAGCGTGCTGTGCATTGTCTGGAAGTCTAGCATATGTAATATGCATATAATGACTTGTTTACAATACAATACTGTGCAATTATGTGACACAATGTTGCAGCATCAAAATTTCAGTGCTAGAAAATCCCCACAAATTTACAATAAATTACTAAATTTAGGATGCATCATTTAAAAAAATATTTTACATATTTTTTTGAAATGACCCAATTTTCCCCCAAAAGAAAAGTATTAAAGGTCTAAAGAAAGTAGATCTCCAGTGGGGCACTTGAGTTAATTTTTTTTCTATTTGAAAAGGCAGCAGTAAGCCAAATAAGTTTGGAACCTCTTGATTAACTAATCAGAAAGGAAAAGGTAACACGTAGCAAGAAAACTAACAGAAAAGGCATGAGAGTAAACGAAGTTTCCAAGTAAGAAAATCGGCTAGTAGAATCATAAAGAAGGCAAAATCATCAGGAAGACCAGGAAAGGCCAGTCATAATACAAAGAATAGAGATTATGATGAGAAAGAATGACCTAAATAAAAATGTAAAAGGAAAGTGAAAGCAAAAACAAATTTTGCAGTTCCCCTTCATATAATGAGAGTGGGGTTGGGGGGAGGGGCAATAATAGAATGGTGCAAAAGAGAGAATAAAGAGAAAATAAAATGAAAACTAGAAATAAAATTGGAATGAAAGTTAGACCTCTCAAAGATGAGAGAATAGGCAATTTAGAGCATAGTAGAGAATCTCTCAAAGGTAATGAAGGCTTGAGAAGAAAGAATGGGAACTATGAAACTTAGAACTATTCATCTGGAGGAAAATTTGACAAAATAAGGAAAAACAACATTTAAAAATGCAAGTTTTGTGCTAAAGTGAATATCACGGAAGATATGTTGCACAGACATCATTTGAAAGTCATACATATCCCAAAGAGGCATGATAAATTGGAAAATCTGAGCACTGTACCATAGGAATCATATAAGAAAATTGTTCATATCTATTAAAGACAATGGGCACAGTAATAATTCAGAGAATCCATAGATTCTGACAGAAATCTCCAAGCTTTAGGAACCAAGGAATGCTATGAGTAAACTTAAGAGTTTTAGTGTCGAGGGGGGCGGAGCCAAGATGGCGGAGTAGAAACAGCTCATCCAAGCCACTCTGCCCCCACATTCCCCCCAAACGATGTAAAAGGGGACTCTGAACAACTTCTGGAGCCCCAGCACCCACAGAACGACAAAGAGAAGCTAAACTCCTGCTGAGGACAGCCCAGCAGCCCTGCAGGAAGGACCAGCGCAGTGGTCTGGGACCTGGCAGCATGCAGGGAGCGCAGGAGCCGAGCCGAGCCCAGCCCAGGTCCGCATGAGCCGAGGTTTTAGCCCCAGGGCGGCAGGGCCAGCAGCCAGCTGGAGGAACCCCAGAACACCAGGAGCTGTGGCGACTCCAGAATTATCAACATAGACTTGCCTGGGACAAAGTAAGAGGTTAGTGTCCTATGGACTTTGGGACTGGTATTAGGGAATGCGTTGGCTCCCTCTCCTGGGGGCTAGAAGCCGCTGAGGACAAACACCATTTTGTAGTTTTCAGAGGCAGCTCCCACACCCAGCCTGCAAATTTGTAGGGAGATCCAGCAATCAGTCTTGGGGGGTAATCGCTCTTGCTTTAACCTCCCTGGATCTGGATTGTGATCTAGGGTGGAAGTCGTGGGTGGGTTTACAGCTTGCCAGAAATGGAAGTTGCCCCCCACACGTTTGGAACGAAAATTCCTCTATCTGGCCTTAAAGCCATAGTGTGGCAACAACCCCAAAAGTCAAGTAATTAAGTGGCAACATGCCAAGGCAAAGGAAACAGAAAAATGCAACCCTAGACTCCTATTTTGGGGGCATAGAGCAGGAAAAGGACTGTGAGGTCAGAAGTCCTGCTCCAAAAGCCCCAGGGGAAAACATGAGCGGGTTGCAGGCCATAGAGGACCTTAAGAAGGACTTTAAAAATCAAATAAGAGAAGTGGAGGAAAAATTGGAAAGAGAAATGAGAAGGATGCAGGAAAAGTATGAAATGAGGGTCAACAGCCTGACTGAGGAAAACAACACCTTAAAAAATATACTAACTCAAATGGCAAAGGAGGCCCAAAAGGGCAATGAGGAGAAGAATGCCTTAAAAAGTCGAATTTGCCAGATGGAAAAGAATCTCAGAAGTTCACTGAGGAGATTCATTCCTTCAGAGTTAGACTGGAGCAAATGGAAGCTAATGACTTTATGAGAAATCAAGATGCTGTTAAGCAGATCCAAACAAAGGAAAGATTAGAAGGCAAAAAATCTCATGGGAAAACCACTGACATGGAGAATAGATCCAGGAGAGACAATTTAAAAATTATTGGACTACCTGAAAGCCATGATCAAAGAAAGAACCTAGAAATCACCCTTCAAGAAATTCTCAAGGAAAATTGCCCTGATGTTTTAGATCCAGAGGGCAAAATAGAGGTTGAAAGAATCCACCGATCACCTCCTGAAAAAGATCCCAAAAAGAAAACTCCCAGGAATATTATAGCCAGGTTCCAGAATCCCCAGATCAAGGAGAAAATACTCCAAGCAGCCAGGAAGAAACAATTTCAATATTGTGGAAACACAATCAGAATAGCCCAGGACCTGGCAGCTTCTACACTGAGGGATCGAAGGGCATGGAATATGATATTCCAGAGGGCAAAAGAACTGGGAATGAACCCAAGGGTCACCTACCCAGCAAAACTGAGTATTTTGTTTCAGGGGAAAATATGGTCATTCAGTGGAATAGAGGACTTTCAAGCATTCTTGAGGAAAAAACCAGAATTGAATAGAAAATTTGACATCCAGACACAAGAAGCAAGAGATGCCTGAGAAGGTAATCAGGGAAAAGAAATCAAAAGGAACTTATCAAAGTTGAACTATTTACATTCCTATATGGAAAAGCAATAACTGTGACTGATGATATCTTTCTCACTATGAAAATAATGGAATAAGGGTGTGTGGTCATATGAATACATATGTGAATGTGTGTGTATATGGTTACAGTTATATATGGATAGAGGGCATAAGTTGAATTTGTTGGGAAGGGAGAATACTCAAGGGATGAAAGTATGAGGTGAGAGAGGAAAGTGGCAAGAGGAGATGGGGAGAGACAGGGTAGTGTAAACTATCCCATGAAGGGGAAGTGGTTGCAAAAGAGGGGGAGAATAAGGAAGGCTAAAAAGGCAAAACCACATTCACATTGAATTTGGTTCAGGGAGAAAATGACATACATACTAAATGGGATATCTCAACCTGTAGCAGGATAGGGGGAAGGGGGATGGGAGGAGGGATGATGGATGGGAGGGCATCCTTGGGGGGAGGGGAGGTTGGAAGTACCCACTATAGAAGAGGGACAGGATCATGTAGGGAATGGACCAGGTGGGAGGTGGGATGACTGGGAGGGAATTATAAGCAGCCTTGTACAATATATCTACTATGATAATGTTTTGCATAGCTAGACATGTACAACATATACTGAATTACTTATCTCCCAAGAGGGAATGGGTGACAAGGGAGGAAGGAAATGGATCTGAAATTTGAGGTCGTAACATTAAATGTTTCAAATATATATAAATACTATTATTAATACTCTTTTGCTTGTAATAGGGAGATAAGATGTGCAGGCATTGGGATGCAAAGACTCACCTTCCTCTAATGGAAAAATCAATGGGGGTATGGGAGAAGGTATGGGAGAGAGCAGATTGGAGGAAGCAATATCTTGTGGGACTACTATTCTGGGAGGTTGGGTAGGGGAATAATGGGGGGGAAATGATTGTAACTGAAAATCTGGCGGAAATGAATGATGTAAAACAGAAGTTAATAAAGCATTTGTTTAAAAAAAAGAGTTTTAGTGTCAAGCAAAAGTTATTGTAAGCAGCCAAGAAAATGAGCTTTTCCTGTCAAGGAAAACGTTTAATTAATACAAAACTATCCCTTTTCTCTCAAGAAACCGAAGAAGTTACTGGCACACAGTGTTAACAAAAAGCAAAGATGATTAGGAACCATCTAAGAATAGCATCCTACAAAGCTGACATTATGCAAAGGAACGATAAGAAAAAGAGGGCATCCTCATCTTCCCCCGCTCCACCCCCCAAATTAACCAGATTTACACAGCCTTTATTTGCATTAAGCACTTTAACCAGGAGAACCACAAGAAAAGTAAATATAATCAACAAGAAAGAACTAGATAAAGGCAATCCTCATGAATTCGAGGAAGATAATACTATTTCAAAGAAAATTCTTATATTAGTAAAAGAACAGAGAAATACCACTGGGGGCAGAAGATCTAATCAAGCTGAAGATTTAAAAAAGAGATAAAAGAGTCAGGTAAAGAGGAGAAAGGATTAAAATAATATGAACTAAAATTCAAATTACCTTAAAATGAACTATTTTGAGTGTCAAATTGTTGATAATTCAGAGAGAAGCGATTCAACTGGAGAGAAAGGAAGCAGATAATATTAGCCATAGATGTCTCCTACTCCTCCTTGTTTACTGAAGAGAGGAAGAAGCAGTCCCTTCATTTCTTTACTTGCTTTATTAGATATGGGAGAGGAGGGAAAAAAACAAATGGAAATACAAAGAAAAATGAAAACACTTATGAAGTCTTACTTCAGCAATTTGACAAAAAATAGAAATGGTCAGTATTGCAGAGGCTTTGGAAAGATAAGCAACTAATACCATTGTTAATGGTGGGAATTTGTCTAGTCATCCTGATGGAAGACTTGGAATCACTCCAGAAAAGTGAATAAAATGTTCCTACTCATTGACCCAGGGATCCCCATATACCCCAAAGGAGATTAAATATAGAAGAAAGTTCTACCCCTAGCAGCACTTTGTAGTGGCAAAGAATTACAAAACAAATGCCTATTGACTGGGGAATGGCTAAACAAATTGGTTTGTATGAATGTGGCAGAAGATTATTTCATTGCAGAGTTGCTCTCTCTCTCTCTCTCTCTCTCTCTCTCTCTCTCTCTCTCTCTCTCTCTCTCTCTCTTTCTCTCTTTCTCTGTCTCTCTCTCTTTCTTCTCTCTTTGTCACACTCACACTGATGTGGAAACTCACTCATTCTACCAGTGAAGATGCTTTGCCATTTATAGTCTTAGTTACTGAGAGATTAAATGATTTGCTTAAGGTCACATAGCAAATGGGTCACTGCAAAAATTTTAAACAAAATTTAACAGAGGTCACACAAATGTCTTTAAAAAGAATCACTATGATCAAGTTCATTTATTCTAATCAGTGAACAAAATTAACCATATAGACTACCTAGGATCTTAGAGCTAGAAGAAAACTTAGAGATCATATAGTCAAACCCCTTAATTTTATAAGATGCAAAAGCTGAAGTCCAGGGGAGTTTAGAATTGCCCAAAGTTGCACAGCAATTAAGTATCAGAGGTAGAATGTGAACCCAGGTCCCTTGACTTTTTTTACTCTATTACAGTCTCCCTTTGATATAACCTATGTGGTTATATTGATAGTTACAGGAAAAGTATTTGAAAAAATACAAAACTCAGTTATGTTTAAAAAGCCTAACCAATCTAGGCATGGAAAGGCCCTTCTTTAATATAATCAATATCTTAAACCAAGATCTAGTATTACCTTCAATGGCAAAATATTAACTTTTGCAATAAGGATGAGATAAAAACAAATGTTACTCATGCATCAGTAGCACCACTAAATACTTTGCATTTATTTGACCCACGGTTTAGTCTTAGGGGCCTGAGCTACAAGATCATTATCTCACTTGATCCCATTGCTCCTACCTTTGAGTAAAATTCCAGTAAAGTCTGAATAAAACTTGGATATGAATGAAACTTTGTTGTGTAGGTTTCTCCAAAGAGGGGAAGAGGGTTCCCAACTGCTAGATGGGATTTCCATGTAGAATATGGGTATTGACTGTGACAAACTTCATTCACCTACCACAGAAAATATGTGAATTTAAAGGACTCACAGAACCTCCTGAACATTCTCCATTCATCTTGGATTTGTACTCTATGAGCAAAGTCTAGGTCCAGATCTTCTAGCCCTTCATGATTTGGCTTTTTGGTCCTCAGACTACAGGGTAGTGCTTAAGGAAATCTTTTTCCAACCCTAGGAGGCTGAGGAACTCTGATTATCTTGGAAACTTTTAAACTTGAAAAAAAAGACCACTCTCAGAAATTCCTGTCTGATAAGTACTCATAAAAGAAAATAGTTTGAGTAAGGTATTTAAGAGCTAGAAGTCCAGTCATTCTCCTCTTAGGGCTATCCTGGACATGCACAGATCTCTTAGCACAAGCATCTCTTGCAAGTCACCATGATTGGCTCTTGGAGTGGGAGAAATAGAGCAACTAGGTGTCCAACGAGGCCCCTTCCAACTCCAAATTCTAGGATTCTATGATACTGTAATAGAATCTTATTGTTTTGTTTTTTGTTTTTTTTTTTTTGCATTTTGGAGGTCAATTGGGGTTAAGTAACTTGCCCAAGGTCACACGGCTAGGTTTTTGTTTGTGTGCATTAAGTGTCTGAGGCCGGATCCGAACTCAGGTCCTTCTGACTCCAGGGCCGACGCTCTACTCACTGCACCACCTAGCCGCCCCGACTGAATCTTATTGAACTGTAAGAAATGAGCAAATCGGAAGAACAGGAAAAATTGTATAAATTCATGCAGGATAAGAGGAGTCGAATTTTAAAAATCGTTTACACACCAAAAACACTAAATGAAATTAAAAATCTGATTGTAATAGGCAATCTTGGTCCCAGACACTAATGATGAAAGTCACCTTGCTCTTCTTGATAAAGAGATGAGAAACTACAGATAAACAATGTGGTAGAAAATATTAGATGCAGCTATGTCTATTCTTTTTGCTTGTGTTTTTTCTTTGTGACAAAAGCAGATTCAGTCTGATGGTGCTTTGGGACATGGGTTAAAGAGAAATGACGTTGGTATAAAAATTAGAATTAAAAAAAACCTGCACTTTGTATATTGTTCATTTTTTTTAAATGAAGACCTTAAAACTACAAAAGAGAAAAATTAAGGGTTGTATGTTTTAATCACAAAAGTATTCTTTACTTTAAAAATGACTTACTACAGAATTTGATTTGCATTCTGTTTGAAATGTTTCACTCTAATTTTTATTTATATAGACCTATGAGGATGAACGAAGAAATCATTCTGAACTTCAGGTTAGATGTCAGCGTTTGGCATTGGAATTAGCAGATACAAAACAGTTAATTCAACAAGGTGACTACAGGCAAGAGAACTATGATAAAGTAAAAAGGTAAGAATATACTCGATATCTAAGGCTTCAAGTTATTTGATGTTGAGCAGGAGGTAAGTGTAACAGTGAATAGAGTGCCTGGCCTAGAATCAGGAAAACGTCTTCTTGAGTTCAGATCTGGTCTCAGATATTTATTAGTAATGTGACCCTGGGCAAGTCACTTAACGCGGTTTGCCCCAGTTAGTTTCCTCGTTGGAGAAGGAAATGGCAAATCACTCCACAGTATCTTTGCCAAGAAAACCCCAAATGGGGTCACAAAGAAGCAGACACAACTGGACAAAAACAATGTAGTCTTTAGCTAATTATTTCTGAACTTTTATTTCAGTTAACAAACATTTAATTTCCCTCCCACATATCTCTCAATCTAGTTGGAAGAGGGAAAGAAAAGGTCCCATTCTTCATTTTGAGTTTTGGTTAATTCTTTGGATTAATTAATGGTTTATGTTCATCTTTTTTAATTTCCTAAGCCACATGAACTCATTTGTTGTCCCTTTTATCTAGGTTTTCTATAACTCATTAACTCCTTACTACAATTGTGTCACTTTCAGTAAATTGAAAAAATCTGAACATTAGAATTTAAGAAATGACAACAAGATTCACAAATATATTGCAATTTACTTTTTTTTTTCTAGTGATCGGGATGCACTTGAACAAGAATTATCTGATTTTAGAAGAAAACATGAAATCTTAGAAGCTTCTTATAAAGCCCAAACTAAAGAAAGGAATGACTTGTCAAAAGAGGTAAACTTTTGGGTCCAGTCACTTGTACATGTTAGAATATAGAATAGTTTTACTTACCAGATTAATAAGGGATTCTGAGTGGAGTTTGTAGAAGTTATTTTTTTATATAGTTTCCTTAAGAACTGTTGCACAGTTTTCCAGTGGGAAATTGTAACATAGGCATTTATTTGTTTGTTTTCTTCTTCAACTGCATAATTGTTTTTATGTGATTTTTTTTTAAGTACAAAAGGAAAAGGAAAATAACAGTAAAAGGGGAAGATGACAAAGGGGATGTGGAAAAATTGGGACACTAATACACTGTTGGTGGAATTGTGAACTGATCCAACCATTTTGGAAGGCAGTCTGGAATCATGCCCAAAGAGTTATAAAACTATGTATACCCTTTGACCTAGCAAGGTGATCAGGGCAAAAAGGAAAAGAACCTATATGTTTTAAAATATTTATAGCAGCTCTCCGTGTGATGGCAAAGCACTGGAAATTGAGGGGATCATTTGGGTGATAGCTAAACAAGTTGTGTGGTATATGATTGTGATGGAATGCTGATTTTAGAAAAACATGGAAAGATTTGCCTGAAATACAATGAAGAGTAAAATGAGCAGAACCAAGAGAAATGTTATTTACAATATCAGAATATTGTTCAAAGAGTAACTGAATGAGTAAGCTATTCTGAGTATTATAAATATTCATATCAAATACAAAGGAGCTATGAAGGAAAATACTGGCCACCTCCAGAAAAAGACCCAATAAAGAGAAGTATACACAGTATAGTTTACATATATATATATATGTTTGCATACATATATGTGTATGGATGGATTTTTATGTATATCTGTATCAAATGATAGCCTTCTCTAGTGTGAGGTAGGGAAGGAGAAAAGGAAGGAGACGGTTCAGAACTCACAATGTAAAATTACATTATTATGTTACATTAATATTAAAAAAAAAAAGAGCAGGAGCCCAGGTCCTTGTGAGCCATGGTCTTAGCCCCAGGCCGGCTAGGCCAGCAGCTGGCTGGGTGGACCCCAGAACACCAGCAGCTGTGGCGATTCCAGAGTTATCAACACAGACATGCCTAGGACAAAGTGAGAGGTTAGTGCCCTATGGACTTTGGGACCAGTATTTGGAGAAGGTGTCGGCTTCCTCCCCTGGGGGCTAGAAGCTGCTGAGGAAACACACCATTTTGCAGATTCAGTGGCAGCTCCAGCTCCTGGCCTGTGAACTGTAGGGAGATCCAGCGATCAGTCTTGGGGCGTAATTGCTCTTGCTTTAACCTCCCTGGATCTGGATTGTGGTCTGGGGTGGTTGTGGGGTAGGTATCCAGCTTGCCAGAACTGGAAGTTGTAAAGACCCCAATGTTTGGGATGGAAGCTCCCCTGTCTGGTGGCAGAGTCCTACTGTGGGAACAAGCCCAAAAGTCAAGTAATTAAGTGGCAACATGCCAAGGCAAAGGAAACAAAATAAACAGAAAAATGCAACATTAGACTCCTATTTTGGGGGCAAAGAGGATCAAAGCATGGAACAGTCAGAGGACTGTGAGGTCAGAAATCCTGCTCCAAAAGCCCCAAAGGAAAATATGAGCGGGTTACGGGCCATAGAGGTCCTTAAGAAGGACTTTAAAAATAAAATAAGAGAAGTGGAAGAAAAATTGGGAAGAGAAATGAGAAGGATGCAGGAAAAGTATGAAATGAGGGTCAACAGCCTGACTGAGGAAAACAACACCTTAAAAAATAGACTAACTCAAATGGCCAAGGAGGCTCAAAAGGGCAATGAGGAAAAGAATGCCTTAAAAAGCTGAATTTGCCAGATGGAAAAAGAATCTCAAAAGCTCACTGAGGAGATTTATTCCTTCAGAGTTAGACTGGAGCAAATGGAAGCTAATGACTTTATGAGAAATGAAGATGCTGTTAAACAGATCCAGACAAATAAAAGAATAGAAGGCAATGTGAAATATTTCATGGGAAAAACCACTGACCTGGAAAATTGATCCAGGAGAGATAATTTAAAAATTATTGGACTACCTGAAAGCCATGATCAAAGAAAGAACCTAGAAATCACCCTTCAAGAAATTCTCAAGGAAAATTGCCCTGATGTTTTAGACCCAGAGGGCAAAATAGAGGTTGAAAGAATCCACAGATCACCTCCTGAAAAAGATCCCAAAAAGAAAACTCCCAGAAATATTATAGCCAGGTTCCAGAATTCCCAAATCAAAGAGAAAATACTCCAAGCAGCCAGGAAGAAACAATTTCAATATTGTGGAAACACAATCAGAATAGCCCAGGACCTGGCAGCTTCTACACTGAGGGATCAAAGGGCATGGAATATGACATTCCAGAGGGCAAAAGAACTGGGAATGAACCCAAGGGTCACCTACCCAGCAAAACTGAGTATTTTATGTCAGAGGAAAATATGGTCATTCAGTGGAATAGAGGACTTTCAAGCATTCTTGAGGAAAAAACCAGAGTTGAATAGAAAATTTGACATCCAGACACAAGAAGCAAGAGATGCCTGAGAAGGTAATCAGGGAAAAGAAATGAAAAGGAACTTGTCAAAGTTGACCTATTTACATTCCTACATGAAAAAACAATAACTGTGACTGATGAAACCTTTCTCAGTATGCAAATAATGGAAGAAGGGTATATGGTCATATGAATACATATGGGAATGTATGTATGTATGTTTACAGTTATACATGGATAGAGGGCATAGGTTGAATTTGTTGGGAAGGGATGATACTTAAGGGGTTAAATTATGAGGTGAGAGAGGAAAATGGCAAGAAGAGATGGGGAGAGACAGGGTAGGGTAAACTATCCCATGTAGAAGAAGCAAGGGGAAGTGGCTGCAGGGGAGGGGAAGAAGGCAAAAAGGAAAGCAAAGGCAAAACCACATTCTCATTGAATTTGGCTCAGGGAGAGAATGACATACATACTAAATGGGATATTTCAACCTGCAGCAGAATAGAGGGAAGGGGGATGAAAGGGGGGATGATGGATGGGAGGGCATTCTTGGGGCAAGGGGAGGTTGGAAGTACCCACTTTAGAAGAGGTACAGGATCAAAGTAGGGAATGCACCAGGTTGGGGGTGGGATGGGTGGGAGGGAATTATAAGCAGCCTTTTATAATATATCTACTATGGTAATGTTTTGCATAGCTAGAGATGTACAACACATACTGAATTACTTATCCTCCCAGAGGGAATGGGTGACAAGGGAGGAAGGGAATGGATCTGAAATTCAAGGGCTTAAAACTAAATGTTTCAAATATATATATATAAATACTATCATTAATACTATTTTGCATGTAATTGGTAGATAAGATGTGCAGGCATTGGGGCACAGAGATTCACCTTTCTCTAATGGAAAAGTCAAAGGGGATATGGGAGAAGATATGGGAGAGAGCAGATTGGAGGAAGCGATATCTTGTGGGACTGCTATTCTGGGATGGTGGGTAGGGGAAAAATGGGGAAAAAATTGTAACTCAAAATCTGGAGGAAATGAATGATGTAAACCAGAAGTTAATAAAGCATTTAATAAAAAAAAGAAAGCAGAATTGAATAACTGGGGGCGGCTAGGTGGCACAGTGAGTAGAACATGGGCCCTGGAGTCAGAAGGACCTGAGTTCAGATCCGGCCTCAGACACTTAACCCACACAAACAAAAACCTAGCCGTGTGACCTTGGGCAAGTTACTTAACCCCAATTGCCCTCAAAAAAAAAAAAAAAGAATTCAATAACTGAATTGAATTCGCTCCTGACTAAAATTGTAGGTATATAAAATATCTTAGACTTGCCGTGTCTATAGACAGTTAAGTCTATATCCTGTTGAATATTTTCTTTGTTCATAGGCTGCAACCTTACAGCAGTCGCTTACTTTGCTACAAAAAGATAAAGAGTATCTTAATCGCCAAAACATGGAACTTAATATACGTTGTGCCCATGAAGAAGATCGCCTTGAAAGAATTCAAGTTCAACTTGAGGAAGCCAAAAAGGCTAGAGAGGAAATGTATGAAAAATATGTGACCTCCAGGCAAGTTTTACTTTATTTTCTATAAGCTTGGACATGACACTACTATCTTAGTCCTTCCTTCACTGCTTATGGGAAGTTGTCCTTCAGGGGAAAGGCAATGACTTTATTTTCCTGTTCTGCATGTAATCATTAGACTGACATTTTATTTTACTTCCACAGAACTTGTATTTATGCTAGTTGATCTTTCTAGGCACTGTTACTGTTTTTCCCCCCAACGTGAAAATCCTGTCTTTTCCTAAGGCAAGAGGAATAAGCTTGCAACTACTTCATTTCATTTCATTTTATGACACAACATTTTAAAATCTCCTGCCTATAAGATTTTGATTTTAAAAGGATTTGGTTACTGAAGGGGCATTTTTTGGTTACTTATTTATGGAAAATAGAATGCACATCATAAGTATCATAACTTTGAATTTTCATTTAGCCAGAGAAATAGATTAGGCACTAACAATGTATATAAAATTAAGCCATCTTTATTATGTAGCAGCTCCTATAATCTCTGTGTTAGGAAAAGGGGTACTATAGATGGGGAAATCATGTCTTATTCATATCCCTCACTATTCATCAGCTCTTCTCCTGCCCTGCCCCATTCTCTAGAATGCTTTTTACCTCCTATGTAGGAAAAAACAACCAAGTAATTATTTTTAAATGAAAGATAATAGACATAACAGGGGCTAGGTGGTACAGTGAACAAAGCACTGGCCCTGGAGTCAGGAAGACCCAAGTTCAAATCTGATCTCAGACACTTGACACACTTATTAGCCATGTGATTTTGGGCAAGTCACTTAACCCCAGTTGCCCTCCAAAAAGCAAAACAAACAAATAAAAAAAGATATAGACATATGCGGGAATTTCTAGGCCTATAGTAATATATACATACCATTAGTAAAATATTAGAAGACACAGAAATTATTGATACTTTATATTGCTGCCAAGAATAAAAAGCAAATGTGTTTAACAAGTTGATATCTTGGATAAGAATCATAAAATTTTCTAAATTACAGTTCATGGTACACAGCCAGCTTTTGCAAAAAGTGTAATATAAAACATATGACATAATAGAATCTTTCATGGAGGTATAGACATCTTAAATCAATAAAATTTCTTTTTTCAAATACTTATAGAGACCTTTATAAAACAGAATATGAAAATAAACTACGTGATGAACTTGAACAAATCAAATTCAAAACAAATCAAGAGATTGAACACCTTAGAAGCACCTCAAAGGAGATGTATGAACGTGAGAATAGGTAAGAACATAAATCTCAGGTAAATTAAGTTATATTTCTTTAGGGCTTGGGGGGAACATGTCTTAAGCATACATATTTTCAAGTATAAAAACGTTGATTCAACTGATTGAAACAATGTCTTTGTGGCAAAAAGTAAAATTTGGTAAACCCCATCATATGGGGATAGATTTACACCATCTTACATGACAGACCAGCCTTTTACTGTGGCTTAAATATCCCTTTCCCATATATCAACCTAATAATTCTGTTACCACTTTTCTTTCTTTCCCAAACTCTTGAATGACTTCACTTATATTCAGATAATTGTGAGTTTAGCAGTCATTAATACATCCAATGGTATTCTAACTTATTCCCTCGTTAGCTTTTCTGTCCTGAGATGGTGCTGTGAAAATATTTCCTGCTTTATACAGTGAGTCACAAAGACATCACATTAAGGTTTATTGCTGAGACTTGGTCATTGTATAGACATAAGTTACTTTTTATCAATAAGTTAATCATTATCTATTTTAGTAAGAGTCTGTTATGCTCTAGGTACTGTCCTAGGCATTAGGGATACAAATACAAATAAAAGAGGCTGTCATATCTCATTGGATTATTGGTGATTTGATTCAGTTCATTTCAACAAACATTTACTGACATCTAATCGATGAATATCGGGGTCTAATAGGTCACTGGTTTAGGCTTTAAGTGTTCCTTCCAGCAATGGAGATTACAGTCCATCCATACTTGCATATCCTGTGTGACTTGTATCAGTGTTCTCCCAAAAGGTCACCACAGAGCACCCACCCAGCATCTGGACACTTGAGTTTCTCCCAACTTTCATAGTGGTATACTTTGACTATTCATTTTTCATCCCTCTGTCCACATGACTGGCCCATCTTTTTTTTTTCTCATATATTTCTTTCATGACATTCTTTACTTTTATTCTTTGTAGCTTGTATGTTACAGCTGGCTCACACCTATTAAACAAGTTTCCATTACTGTCTTTGTAATGGTTATTTTTGGCAATATCAGGAAATTGTTTGTATTGAAAAGATGGGCCTTCTCTGTTATTGGAAGCTTAGGCTAAGTAAAAGTGTTTTCCAGTTTCCTAAAGACAATCAAGATTGCCCTTCTTCCTTCTCCCTTTCAATTCTGGGCCCAGTTTTCTTGTCCATCTTATCCATCAGTCTGTCGCTGATGTACATACTGTTGGACAATCTCTGTAGGATATTAATTCAGATATGTGCTAAAATCTGAGATTTTAGATATTCTTCATCCATTTGGTCATTCCATGACAGACCAAACTCTTTTTAGTGATTTCTTCTAGGAGTCTTTATGGTACACTGCAACTTGATATAATTAACACAATGTTATCTGCAAAAAAGCATCAGGAGAAACTCACCATTCACATGGAATGACTCCTCAACTTGGATTTCATTAACTCCTGCAGGCTCAGTTATCATTTCTATGCAGATGATTCCCATATGGGTATTGGTGTATGTATGCACACTCACACACACTTTCAAATTCATATATCCAGCCCTATTCTATCTACTGAGCTTCAGTTTTTTAACTCCAACTGCTTCTTGGACATCTTGAATTGAATAGCATATAGGCACCTCAAACTCAACATGTTCAAAATAGAACACATTATCCTTTCTCCAAAACTTCTTCCCACCTTCCCTTATTACAGGTAAGATCACACTATCCTCCCATTCTCCAAAACTTCTTCCCACCTTCCCTTATTACAGGTAAGATCACACTATCCTCCCATTCTCTCAAGCTTATTCCCTTAGTATCATCCTCAACTTCATCCTCACCCCTTATATCTATCTATTGTCATATCTTTTTGTATAATATCTCTCATATATCCTCTGCTCCAGAGCTCCTTAAACTTCTTCACTCTTGACTCCTTTTCACCCAAGAAATTTTTACATGACCCTGGGTATATAAATACACAAAATAAATATACATATCAAACATTTACTGATAATAAATCATAAAAAATTTTATTTTAAAACAATTCTTTGGTATAAATATAATTTTACCATTTATTTAAGATGAAATCAATTTTGCCTACTAATGAAATGGATGTGCTTGTTTATTTTTACATAAAGAATTAAATCTTAGAATATTTGATGTTGCATATCTGTATGTGACATGTATATGATACTGCATATACTGTAGAGCATCTTCAGTGTTTTTCAGAGTTTATTGATATTTTGATTTTATTATCATCAATGCTAAAAACACCACTTTGCATAAATACGTAGTACAAAATGACAGAAATTATTGGACATTCTGTCCTAATCCCAAGCCAAAATTCATTTAATGATTTTGTAAGTAAAGTAAAAATACTGCAATTCATGATAGACAGTAGTCTCAAATCTGAGCTAAGATGCTTCTGGCAGCATTTGTTGATGTTGTGTGGTGTGATGACATGTGCACTGAAAAGTGTGCATGTTGTATTTTCAGAACCAAGGCTTCAGTGAAGTTGCATAATGCAACACAGTCAAGCACTTCCAAAAACACCTTGGATTCAGTACACATTTGATTTTTAATTTTTGGTGGTTGTGCATTTAGAAACCTTTTACTGTTGCCAAATTTTTCTGAACCCCCACATTCAGTTATGCAGGCCCATATGGGGTGATGACCCCTAGTTTAAGAAGCACTCTCTACTTTCACACAGACATACCACCCTTGCACAGACCCTCATTACCTCCTACCAGGACTATTTCAGTAGCTTCTTGGTTGATTTCCCTGCTGTCCCAAGTCTTTTCCCCACTTAAATCTATACCTAAAATTCAGCTCTCACTATGTAAACCCCAAATTCCTATTACCACCAAGATCAAATATGTATTTAGCATTTAAAGACCTTTACAACCTGACTCTTTCCTACTTTTCCAGTTTTCTTGGGCTTAGTTCTTTCCAGACCCTTGGCAGTCTAGCTACATTGGCATTCTTACTATTCCTCACAAAGGACATCCCATCTCCCAACTCTCCGTTTGTACTGTATTTTCCCCATGCCTGGAATGCTCTCATTCCTTATCTCCAACTCTTATCTTCCTTGGCTTCTTTCAAGACTCTTCTCAAGTACTTGCTTCTGGAGAAGGCCTTTTCTGTTCCTTTATTCTTGCTGCTAGTCCCTTCCCCCTAAGATTACTTTCCACTTGCTTTATATGTGTGTGTGTGTCTGTATATGTATATGTATGTATCTTAGGTGTATTTATATTTTTGTAAGTATTTGCCCTCATTAGAATGTGAGTTCCTTGAGAAGAATTGTATTTTTGCCTTTCTTTGTTTCCCTAATGCTAAAGCACAGTACCTGACATATAAGTAAGCACTTAATAAGTACTTACTTGACTAGATATACTGTATCTCCACCACAGGGGCAAGTATTTTTGGTGATCATACATTTCTCTGTTTTATGCCTCATCTGATATTTATTATCAGAAAGTCATCAAATAGAGCTATTTCTGTTGTTATAATCTTCCAGGGAATATTGATTGATCTTGACATACGGACAGGAAACATTCTGTTATAAAGGAAGGTATGAGGAAGCATTTTGTGCTAATGAATCAAAATTTTTTTAAAAACACAACAAAATTAGCATAATAGGATTCTATATCTCTTTGTCTTTCATTCACTTGTAAAATTACAAAAATGAAGTCCATTGTTGAATATAACTCCTACGATATCTTTATAAAGGAGTGCTTTAATTTATATACATGACCATCAGAAAAATTTTGTATAGATGAATGAGCATATAGGTTGGTGGTTGTTGATGTTTATGTTGATGTTGAGGTTTTCTCAGTCACTTTTTTTTAAATCAGTAAGGTCCAAGACTTATTCCAGCCTTTTGATCTCTTCCCCTCCTTTAGATACCTTGCAGATTAGTCCTCAGTGCCTTTCTCAGTTGTATCTCCTCCAGCTTAGTTCTCTTCTGTATACTGTATAATTGAACCATCACAGCTGCTTTTGTTGTCTTTGTTTTTCCTTGGTGCCATTTCTCCATCCTCTACAGATGCCTTAGGTGTTGTGATGGTAGGGTCCTATTCTATTATCACTGATCAGGAAAACAGTTTTTATAATAATTTTTACAATTTTTTTCCATTTTTTAAAATTTGTAGTCCTCGGGGGCGGCTAGGTGGCGCAGTGAATAGAGCGCCGGCCCTGGAATCAGAAGGACCTGAGTTCGGAGCCGGCCTCCGACACTTAATCCGCACAAACAAAAACCTAGCCCTGTAACCTTGGGCAAGTTACTTAACCCCAATTGCCCTAAAGGGGCGGCTAGGTGGCGCAGTGAGTAAGAGCGCCGGCCTCGGAGTTTGGATGACCCGAGATCAGATCCGGCCTCAGAAAATGAGCACCCACGCATAAATAATGACTAGCCGTGTAACCTTGAGCAAGTTACTTAACCCCAATTGCTTTTAAAAAAAAAAAAAAAAAAAATTTGTAGTCCTCTTCCTATTTTTATCCTTGAATACGCTTGGAATGACTGCTTAGTTGGATAACTTGCCAACCTTTGTGAAAAAGGGTATTTTAAATTTTTTTCCATTTTACAAGCTTTTTAAATTAATTCATCCCATCATTCCTTCCTTCTCCCTACATTGAGCAAAAAAAAAAAAAATAAGTCCATCAATATGCAGCTCCCTGGTCTGGCAAAAGAAATTTCCACATCACCTATTCAAAAAATGGATGTCTCTTTCTTCATTTTATGTTCACCACCTCTCTGTCAGGAGGTTAGTGGTATGTTTTGTCTTCATTTTTATGAACTTGTAATTTATCATTGCATTGATGAGACTTCTAAAGTCTTTCAAAGTTGTTTTCTCTATATAATGTTATTACTATTGTATAAATTGCTTTCCTGCTTCTTCTCATTCCATTCTGCATCAGTTCGTAATTTCCTCTGGAAACAGTTCTCTGTTTCCTCCAAAATTGTCTGTTTCATTATTTCTTGTGGCATAATAATATTCTGTTACATTCATATACCACATTTTTGTCTAGCTATTTTCCCAGTAGGAGAATACCCCTTTAGTTTCTTTTTTTTTTTAAGCAATTGGGGTTAAGTAACTTGCTCAAGGTTACACGGCTAGTCATTATTTATGTGTGGGTGCTCATTTTCTGAGGCCATATTCGATCTCGGGTCATCCCAACTCCGAGGCCGGCGCTCTTACTCACTGTGCCACCTAAACGCCCCTCTTTTTTTTTTTACCTAACTTTCTTTAGAATGATTTTATCCTTAACTACTTCTTCCTTTTATGAGATAGTATTGCTTATAATCATATAAACGATTTTATATTCCAACCAATGTTGTTATTGTTATTTGGCATTTAAGTTAAATGTTTGCTAAGCCATTTCTGGGCTCTTTTGGCCACCTTTTTGGAACAATTGATCTACACTGGTTTAACTTTGTAATAAAATTATTATAATAGGTGTCACTGTTAGTTCTCTTGTCCAGAACAATCTTCGTATACGAGGGCATAAAGAAAAAAGCAACTTTTCAGGGAGCTTATGTTCTCTGTGACCTATATGACATGTACACAGATGATTCAAAATACGGAGTAAAGAAAAAGGAATAAAGAAGAGATGAGATTGTGCTCTGGGTGTGTTTGAAGAATGCCCAATAGCAAGGAGTATAAGGGAGGGCTACAAAGGGTAAGCCACGGTTTGAATGCAGTTAAGGAATTTGAAAGACAGGTGAGAAAATGATTGCCTGCTTGTATACATGAAAGCAGATGAAGTGTATTCACTTCAGAATACCACAGTTTAAGAAGAACTTTGATAAGTTGGAAAGTGTAGGGTAGCCAGGATGGTGAGGGGCTTCAAAAATCAGCTGAAAAGCTGAGGATGTTTCTAAGGGAGAACAGACTCAGAAGGGACATTATAGTGATCTTTTTATGTTTAAAGGGCTGTTAAATAGAAGAAAAAACTCATTCTGTTTAAACAGAACCAGGAACAATGGGTGAAAGTTTACAAGGAAGCAACTTAAGATTTTATGTTAGGAAAACTTTCCTAATATAGAATTAGCAAAAAATAGAATGGACTGCCTTGAGAAAGCTAGTGTTCTCTCATTGGCAGTCTTTGTGCACAGACTAGATGGCAACTTGTGGTGCAGGTGATAATGGGGATTCTTTTCTAACACAAGTGAGACTTGATGACTGTTGAGTCTTCTAACTCTTGGTTTCCATAATTCTATGAAATTCAAGTTCAGGAATCATTTAGTAGCCTAGTTTGGTTCTGAAGCAAAGAGCATAATGAAGTATAAAAAGTGAAATGAGATTGTGAAGGTGGATTGAAGACAGGTAGTAGAGGTCTTTAAATACCTTGCCTAAGGAGTTTGTATCAAATCATAGAGACAGTAGGGGACTACTGAAACTCCTTGAGCAGAGAAGTGACATCGTGTCTGTACCTTAAGAAAATTATTTTGGCAGATGGGTGGAATTGGAGAGGGTAAACTGGAGACAAGGATACCAGTTAGAAGGCTATAATAATAGTCCAGATGAGAAGTGATGAGGATCAGAATTAGTATGGTGGCAATGTGAATGGTAGAGAGCAATAGGTGTAAGATATGTAGAGACAGAATTGACAAAGCCTTGCAGCTGGCTAGCTTAATGGACATATAGGAAAGCTAAGAGTCCAGGATAATTTAGGTTTTGAAACTGGGATTCTGGGAAGAATCTGGACAAGACCAGTTTGTGATTTGTTTTACAAAACCAGTTTTCAAGGGTCTTCAGTCAGTATGGTTGTAGGGTTCCCATTTTAATCAGCTAGTGGACTTCTAAAAAACTTAATTACTGATTTATTATTGGTGCTCTCTCAGGCCTCCACAATGTCCTACTCTGATGCTTCTTTGTACTGTTGAAGTTACCCTGCATTCTTGAAGACTGCTAGCAGAGTGCAAGCTCTGGCAGGTTTTACTAGACTGGGAAAGCTTCAAGAATGGTCCCAGGAAGAGACAGACTAGTCAAAATGGGAGATCTTTATACAGTGACAAATAAGTGAATAAATTACCAGAGGAGCTGAAGCACATTCATCTTGAAATTCTTACCATAAACCAGAAGAATAAGGAATATGAGATTCACTGGAAGCATGGATGGCTCCCAGGTACACCTTGAAGGAGCAAAAAAAAAGATTTACAGAGTGAGTTCTATGAGATGCCAGAATCAATAAGAAATATTTCTTCTGTTAGACATTTGGTCATTGTACTTTACAGTAGTAATGATAAGTTATTTACAAAAAACCACCATGAAAATAAATGCAGTCTGTGCATCATTGTCAGTTGCTGAGGTTAGACTAGTAGAGAAATTCAATGAAGAGCTCTAGAAGACATTCCAAATCTGATCAAATGTACTGTATTGTTTAATGACTGTGGTGCAAAAGTGGGAAACAGTCAAGTTGGGGAGAAATTTGTGGGAAAGTAAAATTCAGGAAAAAGAAATTGAGAGAGACCAAAAACTTATAGATTATACAGAAGCTTCCTGTCTCTTTATTATCATGAGTACTTTCACTGAAATAAGAGTCAGAAAGTGTTGTACATGGCAAGCATCAAATAACACCATAAAAGATGAAATAAATTACATTTTTAACAGATACTAAAAGATTTGTTATTGATATGGAAGTTACTGTTGAATCAGCTCTCTCTGTACAATAAGACCATCAACTTATTAGAGCTCAGAAATTGGGGGGGGGAGGAAGAAAAGAAAAAAACAATGAGGAAAAACTATTGATATACCATGTAAATAATTTAACCCTGAATTATTAAAACAAACTGTTAAAAATCAAATTAGGAAATGGAAAACAGAAATAAGGTCAGCAACTTTAGAAATTTAAGCAGTGCAAATTGTCACAACCAGAAGACTTAGAGAGACCTGAAAGTCCCTTAGTAAGCAAACATCTGACTTGCTTGCCAGATGTTGAAAGATGACTGAGAAATGCAACAGTGGGTTGGAATTTAAACTTGTCTGGAAAATCTTAAAAAAGAAAAAAAAATAGCATCATTTCATAAAGCAAAAAAAGAGGAAAATTTGTCCAGATAAACAGCCAAGGGCATTCAAGGATGAAAATAGAAGAACTATAAACAAAAGGGGAGGAGGGGAATGGGTGATTAATTAATACTTGTGGTTGTTTTTTGTTGTGTACCTAAAGTATAGAATATGGAGAAAAGGGTAGTGTAAAAAGACTAGAAAGTAAATGATCTTATAGAAAGGGTAAAAATGGTGATAAAGAAAATAAAAATGGAAAAAGCAACTCAATTGGACCAAGTATATAAAAGTGATAATTCCATGCTAGAGGTAATACAGTAGTGATGGCATTTAGTGAATGATATTAGTACCTAAATGGAAGCAGCTAGATGGCACAATGGATAGAATGCCAGGCTTGAAGTCAAAAAGACTCCTCTCCCTGAGTTCAAATGTGGCCTCAGACACTTTCTAACTGTGTGACTGTGGGCAAGTCACTTAACCCTGTATGCCTCAGTTCCTCATCTATAAAATTGGTTAGAGAAGGAAATGGTAAAATAATCTCTACTAAGAAAACCCCAAATGGGGTCAGAAAGAGTCGTACACCACTGAAACAAATGTACACAACAGTAATTACAAAAAGCAGGCAAGTGGTGCAATAGATCAAGTACCTTCTCTGGAGTCAGGAAGACTCTTCCTCCTGGGTTAAAATCTGGCCTTAGACATTTCTTATCTGTGTGAACCTGAGCAAGTCACACAGCCCAGCTTGCCTCAGTTTCCTCATCTGTAAAATGAGTTGGAGAAGGAAATAGCAAACTAAGAAAACCTCAAATGGTGTCTGGACCAGTTGGACACAACTGAAACAACTGAACAACGGCATCATTAACACCCATAAAAGAGATTGAGAGATCATCAGTCATTGTTGGCCTATATGCTTGCTGTCTTGTCTCTACAGGGTCTTGAGAGCCATCAATTTATGAACTGAAGACATCCTCAATGAGGGTGTTAGTAGGGAACCAGCAGGCTCCCATCAAGATCATTCAGGATTCTTTCAAAGATGCAACAGAAATAACTGTTTAGTGACCCCTTGATAACAAATATAAGATTATGACACAGGGAGATTATACCAGATCACAAAGGTATTCGGGGAAATACCAGAATTATTTGCCACTGTATGAAAGCTATCCAGCATAAAAGTCAAAGTTGAGGAGGGATTCCCTGTGAATGTTAAGATTCTCTGGTTGCCTCTGTTTGCAGATGACATTTGTGCTTATTACATCAAACTTCAGGACTTTACAGAATCTCTTAGAAGAGTTTAGTCATCACTCAAAAGAGTTTGGTCTGTCTATCCACACTGTAAAGGCTAAATGGCTAAAATATGTCTATTTATCCACATTTTAACACTGCATCATGTCCTTTTGAGTTTGTCCAACAATATTGATATCTGAGGCAGATGATATATGTGGAATAAGCTAGACCCAGAGTTGAAAAGGAAAGCCTGTTGAATTACTTTTGAGAAATTACAGCAGTCTTTTGCTGACCCCAGGTACAGACTGAGTCATCTTAAGGGTTTGTTATGTGTCAGGAAGACAAATAGCAACATGAATTCTGAAGAGCTACCACATTACGCACAGAGCAATGGAAAGGCAACACGGTTTCTGTGAGGAGGCTGAACACAAAATCATTGAGGATTTCTGAATAACAGGATTAATTATGTCATCAAGGCATTATATGGCATGAAGAGAAAATGTTCTGGTCACATGACAGAAGTGAGTCAGAATGCTCTACCCTCTTAACATCAGGGGAATGGAAGGAAGGCTTTCAGTTCATTACTAAAATCATTTTGGGGAGAACAAGGAAAGGTCTCACAGGATGGCGTGGATGGTTTGCATCATTGGTAGAAAATCTCGAATTGATACATCTGTTTGAGTGCTTTATTTGTCTTGGAACCAAGAAATTGCTGATTACTTTTCAATGAATCTTACTTTATATCAGCTTTGTTTAGTTTAAACTTAGCCTTCTAACATGTCATATAGGAACATATTAGAAAAAAAAATGTTTTCTAATACTAGAAGAATAGAATAAGCCTCCAGTGTATATGTTCTTTAATCCATCCTTCACATTCCTGATGAAGTAACCCTACCAATTCTCTGCTTTGGCTCTTTGACTCCTCACAAACTTCCAGTAGCCCTTCATCTGGTAATTGAGCATATAAACTCCTTATCCTGCCATTAAAGGACTGCCACAGTCTGTCTCTAATCTGCCTTTTCACTCTTGTGTGGTATTCTTGATCACTGTGTAACCTCAGAAAAGTCAATAGATTCCCATTTTTTCAGGGCCCAACTAATAAAATCAAAGAATTATAATCCAGCCTATACCTGATAGATTTATAGTTGGGAAGGGCCTTAGAAATCTTGAAACATAGCCCCTTATTTTCCAGGCCCAGAGAGGCTAGGAGACCTATTTAGAATTACACAGCTATAAAGTATCAGAAACAGAGCTTGAACACAGGTCTTCCTAGCTCTGCAACGGTTTTCTGTCTGTTACACCATGCTGCCAATGCAATGTGCCAGACAGGTGGTTACTTAATGAGTGAGAATCTACTATCCTTTAAGGCAAACTGTTCTGCTTTGGCTATCTCTCATTATTAGTATATTTTTCCTTGATATTCTAACAAATATGGGTATTCCCTTTAGTAGCTCAGATTGTAGCCCATCAATGCCTTACCATTGTTTATGATTCTTGACTATCTCCTTCAATAAATTTACCAGAGAGAGTCCACTCATTGCTTTCTTTTGATAGTACAAGGACACCCATTTAGCACATGGGCTGTATGCTACTCATTAAGATTCATCACATGACTAGACTGTTTCTCTCCCCCTCCAGTTTTTAATGTCAGTCTAAGATACGTGCACACACATGCATTTGTGTGTGTGTGTGTGCGTGTGTATGTGTGTACACAGATAGAAAGGCTCTAAGGATCATCCATACAACTGAATATTATTATCTTTACAATAAAAATCAGCTATTTAGTTTTTTTCTGGCTAAATAGTTAGACCAAATTCTTTTGAGCTCCTTGACCAAGAGTTTATCATTCTCATATTTTAATACATGGTCCAGAAATTTAAATCCCATTTTCAGACATCACTCTTTTAGACAGATATTTGCATCCTAAATTAGCTGTTCCCTTCTGAATTCTTTGTCTGTAGTGAAAAGTAGTAATGAAATGTCTGTATACTTTATTTCATAAATAGGAAATCCAAGGCCAAAAAAAAAAGTAGGTGATTTTTGCCTATAGTTGCCTAAGAAATCTGTGGCATTGGCTTGATAGCCTGTTTGAAAGGATTAGTTCATAGGGTTATTATGGTATAAGGGAAATTAATTTTGAATGGGTCCATTACCTAATTAATTTCCCCTCAGTCTACCTGCCTGAGAAGCTTAAATGAGTTTTGGCATTAATGCTTTAAAAGAGAAAAACCTCTTCCTCAAAAAAAAAAATGATAATCTCTAATCTTTTGTGGAACTATTTGAAATTCAGAGTGTAGTTGACATATATTTGCTTCATTTTAAAATGCTCTACAGGATATCCTCATAAGAAATAAGTACAACATTTTAGCCAAGTAATAAGTGTAAGAAATGGCACTAGCTTTTTAGTATGCTGAATGCATGTCATTTAGCTATTACATTTTGTATAATTAATATAGATGGAACATTTCCTTTGATTAACATTAGGATTTTGAGTGTATATACAGTAAACAGCAAACTCAAAACTAAGCCTGAAATTTTAGCCTTAACTTTTATTAGCTATAGACTCTTTGTGCCTTTTTTAACATTAAAAAAAAATGTCACATCTTCACACAATATTAGTTTTAAAGCCTACATCTATCATATGATTCTTTAGTATCATCTGTTGCTTAAGACTATACATGATGGGGGCAGCTAGGTGTCACAGTGAATAGAGCACTGACCCTGGATTCAGGAGGACCTGAGTTCAAATATGACCTTAGACACTTGACACTTACTAGCTGTATGACCCTGGAATAGTCTTTTAATTCTGATTGCCTTGCTAATAAAAACAAAAACAAAAAAAATGTGGTGAACCAGAGTTGCTATGAATTGAATAATACTTTTAAATAAATTGAGATTTTTATCACAATAGCATCTATATATGTTTTTAAACAGTAATATGCATATTGTGAGATATTTGGTCTTTAGTAGATATGTTTGCTTATTTATGATACTGAGCAATACTTTATTTTTTTTTTTTGAGTTGAAAATGAAAGTAGAAATGATTGGTGCAACTTTGGATTTTGGGATCCTTTGCAATAATTTTCAGGGACCACATGCTCCATACTTGGAGAATCACATACAATCCAGCTCACTAATTTTTTAATTAGCAATTCATATTTCCCCTAGATTGTTGTGGTATTAATCAACAGTCTTTGTTGTTGTTCCTTTTTGTCCTTTTATTGTTTCACCTTTTCTCTGATTTTTCTTCTTATCATTCTCCTTCCTCATTCTTTCCTCATTAATCTAGTAATCATAAAAACTCTTTAGTTACAAGATTTTACATGGTTCTGTACCCCTTGAGTAAACAGGGAGTCAAAGCAGTGTATAATTTACAACAGTGTAGCAGATAACATTTCTCCCCAAAGTTAAAATTCCAAACTAAACATTCCAAGTTCTTTAAACTGAACGTCATAAAGCAAGACCAAAGGCCCATCCTTATTCTAGCTGCCTTGCTACAGTTCATCAGATTATACTTCATCAGTGCCACTCTACAATTCATCAACATTCTTCCTAAAATGTCATTTCCAGAACTGAACACAATACACTACTGGACTAAGTTGCAGTCTCCCTAGTCCTGGACACTGTGTGTGCACCCTAAGACTTTTTTAGATTTTCTGGCTATTTTATCACTCTCTTGATGCAATGTTGAGCTTGAAGCATGAACTCTCATTCTTTTTCAAATGAGCTATCTAACCACACCTCTGCTGTCTTAAAAGTTGAGTTTTTGAAACCCAAACACTTTGTATTTATCCCTGTTAAATCTTATTTCATTATATTCACCTCAGTATTCTAGCCCATCAGGAGTTTTTGGGATCCTAACATTACCAACCAAACTATTAGCTAACCCTCCAAGATTATTCCACCTTTGATTTTATTACTGTCATTGATTAAAAAAAAAATTAAATAACACAGACCCAAGCCAAACCTTCGTCTGTCTTTGTGTGTTGATGTCACCCCACCAAATTACCCCTTCTTGGGCCTGACCATTCAATTCCAGACATTTGGGGCAGCAAGGTGGCACAGTCGAAAGAGAACTGGTCCTGGAGTAAGAAAGACCTAAATTCAAATCTGTCCTCAGACACTTACTAGCTATGCAACACTGGATAGGTCACTCAGTATTATTTGCTTCACTTTCCTCATCTGTAAAATGAGCTGGAGAAGAAAATGGCAAGCCACTACAATATCTTCATCAAGAAAACCCCAGATGTTGGGACAGCTAAGTGGTGTAGTGAATAGAGCACTGGCCCTGGATTCAGGAGGACCTGAATTGAGATCTGGCCTCAGACACTTGATACTTAACTAGCTGTGTGACATTGGGCAAGTCAGGTAAGTCACCCAGTTGCCTTGCCTTCCTCCCTCCCCACAAAAAAACAAAAATAAATACACACATACACACACACACATACACTAACCTCAGATGTGATCACGAAGACTTGGACATGACTGAAACAACTGAGCAGCATCATATATCCTACATAGATCCATCTTTTCCACAAAAATAGCACGAGACCCTTTCATCAATTTCTTTGCTAAAATCCAGGTAACTATATCTACAGCATTCCCCTTATCTGTGAGTCTAGGAACATTGTTAGAAAATAACTGAGGTTAACCTAGCATGATCTGTTTTTGATAAAGCTGTATTTGTTCCTTTTTCTAAGAGAAAGAACCTGGTTCACTTTATTTTTTTTAATATTTACTAACCATCCCTTTTATGATATGTTCTAGAATTTTGTAAGTAATAGAAATCAAGCTCACTCATAGGGTGCATACTAGTCTCTTCCTTTAAAAAATAATTTGTAACATTTGCTCTTCTATCCTATAGTACTTCTCATAATTACTATGATCTTTCAAAAATCATTAACAGTGCATAAACAGTCATATCTGCCACATTTTTACAGTACACTAGGACCTGTAGGTTTTAACTTGTTCCATTTTATTTCACACATATTTTATTGACATCTTTTGGTTTCATATCATCATTTCTGGATAAATCCTACTCCCTGCCCCAAAGTCAAACCCTTCTTTGTAACAAAGAAATACACAGCAAAAACAACAGACATAGTCACCTGTCTTACAGTGTTCTCCCAAAGTAGTCCCCTACTCTTCCACCAAGAGAAGGGAACTATATTTCATTATCTGTTGAATTCATGTGGAGCATCTCAAACAGTTGTATTACTTAACATTATTTTGCCTTGGTTTTTTTAGTTTTATGAAACCTAGAGAAATAATATGACTGATTTGTTATGCTGTCATTTTGTTTCCAGCATTTTGATTCTATCACTTTAGTCCAACTAAAATGAACATTGTTTAAAAGTAGGCTACTTATTTTATCGAATCATTTGTGACCATAAAAGGCACTTTTGAAAATGAGCATTATTTTTATCTATATGTGAATATGCCTATTATTCAATAAACAAATTAATCATCTACATGGGTCTATGTTAGAGAACTATCAGAAAAGGGGTTTAGTAAATTTTCTTGGGATTATACTTTCTCAGTGCTTGAGTTTGCCGATGAAATGGAGGAATACTTTTCTTTCTATGGAGAAGGGGATATTGTGATTACAAAACAAGATGAAATGTTGAGATCTTAGGGAAGTGGAACCACAGGATAGGCATTATTATTACTGTAAGAACACAAACTACATATTATAAACAGAAAAATATGACAAGAATAATATGTGAATATAGGTAAATATGGATCAACAAATATGTTTGTCAAAAGGCTGTATAATGTTGTAACTTCACAGAATGTGGAATCCCATTTTTAAGTAGTTTTATAATTGGTCTGTCAGGTTAGGAAGTAGAAAAGGATACAAAGAAGGTGCTTTTAAGTAGAATAATTAGTGACGCTCTGGTCATTTTTTTCCTTTTTCCCCACCATATCAACAAAAGCTATCTTGACCACAAATGATATCACTTTCCAAGTGCCCAAGTAAAAGCTTTAGCACTTCTTGCAGAAACTTTATGTGATGTAAAACAGCTTTAAATCCAAGTTTATTTATGGAGGTTAGTTGAAAAGATATAATGCATTACAATTGAAGATATTTTGTATATTACTGGAACCAATTCTCAGAATTTCCATTCGTCATTTTAAAAGTGCATTTCTTAGTTTTTTGCCAAAAAATCTTTTTCTTGTTCATATCTCACCAGATATCTTTATAATTTTTTTAAAAGCCTTTTTATGGAAAAACTTTAAGTAGCTCTTCTTTGTCATCTCAGCAAATTAAATTAATTTTAAAGGTTATGCCTTTATAAGTAACTCTTTACTTTCCATTTTTTGAATATAGCAATAGGTAACATAATTTACCTGCCTACCTATAAATAGGTATGTTCCATTCATATTAGTCAATGATTATCTACTTGAATGGCCATAGACTTTATAGGAACTCTTTTCATGGCAGGTTCTGCTGCTTGGTATTTTCTCTTCTCTGTCCTTTTCCATTGCAAATACCATACTGTGTAGGATTCTCCCTCCAGTCCTAGTCCATTATTCTCAGGAAATTGGATTTGAAAATTGAAAAGTTCAGATGGCAGTCCTCTCTCTACTCTACTAATATTGCCTCTGTTTAAGCCTTGGTTTTGTATTTAGCCTCTCCAGTCCCTTTTCTCTTGTCTAACAACGCCCTTCCCACTTACTCTTTATGTGTCCCCATTATCACCTGTTTGTATCTTTAGTTTTCTGTAGGAGTCAGTGTGAAAAACTGGAAAAAGAGCATGGAGCAGCATTGAAAAGAGCCTTTTTCTTTATGTTGTTGCTAGTAATTACACCCCATTGAAGTGCGTAGAAGCTGTGAGACTAAGTTCTATTTTCCATCTGGCAAGAAGAGGCTTGTTTTGAATAGGCAAGATGTATTAGTGGAAGGAGGAACTGGGGACACCAGAACCCTGGCCCCTGAAAGAACACAAAAAGATTTCTCCCTTGTTATTCCTTGTACCCAAGAACTCCTATTTCTACCCATCCCCTTTACACCTACAGTTCCCAATCTGGTTGAATTTCTACAAGATTACAAAAGCCATTTCTTATATTCTGTTAAAAGCTTCTTGGAGATTTAGTCTAACATTCACATTTTATAGATAAGGAAAATGAGACCCAAAGAGTCATTCATATAGTTAATAATAATAAATTCACATTCAGTGATGCCTTCTTTTTTTTACTATTCTTGAAATAACAACCCTTGTTATCTTGAAGAACATTACTGAATCATTTCATATCCTTTTCTAAATAATCTCTATTTTATGATATCTATTATTATTATCTATTATTAATGTTTTTTTTTCCTGTAACCAGTATAAGAAAGGATTTATTAAGCACCTACTATGTTTCAGGCCATATGCTACTCACTTTACAGATATTTTATCCTCACAGCAACCTGAGAGATGGTGCTAAGGTGTTGGAAATGGAGTTAAGGAAATGGAGTCATACAGTTAAGGAAATGGAGTCATACAGAGGTTAAGTAATTTGCCCAGTGTCACACGGTTAGCAAGTACCTGCACCTGTATATGAATTCTTTCTGATTCCAAGCCTAGTATTCTATCCATTGCATCACCTAGCTTCCTCCAGAATGTTTATATACTTTTTCCATTGACTCCTAGGTTATGTGACCAATAAAGTGATAGATTCATCACTTTTTCCAGATCCTTTTAAATTTCTAAACATGGACCAAAAAAAATTACATACAAGATGTACATACTGTCAGAGACAGCATGACCTAGTGGATAAGACACTAGACTTGGAATCAGGAAAACTCATGTTCAGATCTGGCCTCTATAATTATAAGCTCTGTGACTTTGAGCAAATTACTTAAATTTCCTGTGCTCCATTTTTCTCATCAGTAAAATGAATAGGTGGAATTTTTAAACCCATTTAACAGACTAGAAAACAGAATCTACAGTGGAATGTTCTTTTAAAGAAGTGAAAGACAAATTTAACAGATTTAGAATACAAAAATAATGAAGTGGAGGAAATTCTGACAGAAAAGAAGCAAAAGGCAGTAACATGCCTTCCACAAGCCAACACAATTGACCTTAAGGACAAGAGATACATACTGATAAAAGAAGGATCACTGGTCTCTAAGAAGAATATGATAAGCTTTTTCCTCTGTTATGATTTCTCCCACCCTGTGTTTTACCTGTTGAACATGGCTTTCGTTATCTTTGACCAGGTTAACCATGAGCCTAGAAAAAGGCCTGATTGAGTCATATTTCTTAGACTTGTTTATAGTCTCATAAATGTAGTCTTTTCCCAATTTATGTAACGGGCGAATGACGCCAATGAGATCATTCCTAACGCGCATGTACAGAATTCCGCTGATGCAGTTTCCCATGTGAAGGGACTAAGGAGACTATTTCTGGGATAGTTATGATAACATGTAGTGGTATTGCCTTGGGTGGATTTGGAGAATGCACTATCTTTAACTGATTTTGGTATGCTAACCACATGGTAAAGAGGAACCTCTTTGATCAACTATGGTTGTGTAGCTAAAACTGGATTGGGGGGAGCACCATTCAGAAGATAATGGTTGACTCATAACCTTTTTGGATGACTTCTTCCTATCCAGTTATGTTGGGCATATGAGATTGTGTTGTAATAGTAGAAGTCTCAACCAGGTTTCCACTTTGAAAGCCAAAATGGGTGCTACAAGCCTTGTTATTTATTCTTTTGTTTTAAGTGAGATTCTGAACTTGTGAGTTTTGAAGGGTCAGGAGAGCAAACTAGAAGGACATCCATGAGCAGATTCCAGGCCAGGTTTTACAGCCTGATCTAGAATCTAGGTTCAAGAAATTACCGTAAGAACCCAGGCATTAATGGGTAAAGTGAGGACTCATTCAGCATCATTGCTTTATTTACATCTGGATTTAATGGGACCAGTTGCTGTGTAGAAACTGCATTAAATCTGAGCCCATTCTCCCCATGACCAAGGTCATATAATAGAGAGCATCACTCTGGGTCTTGGGGGGAAACGTTTGTTCCTATATTCTTGCTTTATCTTTAAAGTAAATATCTTTTGGTAATATACTTTGGTTTCTCTTCAGATTGTATAAATCTTTCCCCTTAATATCTTTTGGTGAAAGTGAATTAGTTTTAAATGATTAAATATAGCTGAGGCTTAATCACTGAAAATTAACAGCAATGATGCTGAATGAGTCCTCACTTTACCCATTAATGCCTGGGTTCTTATGGTAATTTCTTGAACCTAGATTCTAGATCAGGCTGTAAAACCTGGCCTGGAATCTGCTCATGGATGTCCTTCTAGTTTGCTCTCCTGACCCTTCAAAACTCACAAGTTCAGAATCTCACTTAAACAGTAGGGATTGGGAGGAAGAGGTAGAAACACCCAGAATGGAAGTTCTAGCTGATAACATTAGAGAAGAGAGAACCCTAATCCTTCAGGGATACCCCTAGAACCTTGAAGAAAAAATGTGGCTTACTGGTGGAGCTCTGGTAAAATGAAGCCAGAGAAGAGGACTTGCCACAATAGCAAGTATAACATTTTTTAATATTTTAATTATACTTTATATCACTAATTTATAAATTAGTAAAATGCTTCCCAATATTCTAGTTAATCTAATTAATTTTACTATTAATATATTATTATATGAATTATTGTTGTAATCTGGAGTCATAGATTTAGAGTCATCAGGAAAATGGGCAGACAAGGGGCAGTATTTAGGAAATCCCTGTGTTAGGAGTAGCAAATCTACTTTTCCTTGTGAGATTTGCCCGCTAAATGAATGGTTTCCATTCCATGTTTTTCATCAAAATAAAAACATAATCTTTATTCACAAAAGAAACCTACTAAGGGGCGGGTCAAGATGGCAGAGTAAAAGCAAGAACTTGCTTGAACTTGTCCCCCAATTACCTCCAATACCTGTAAAAAATGACACTGAACAAATTTTAGAGCTACAGAATTCACAAAATGATAGAGTGAAACAAATCTCCTGCTGAAGACAGCCTGGCAGGTGGAAAGGAAGGGTCTATTGCACCAGGCTGGGAGAGGAGCACAGTCCTGTGAGGATGCTGGCACAAACAGGGCTGGAGCAGACCTCTGGGGACTGAATAACTGGCAGCTGTGGCGGTTTTTAGAATTCTCAACCCACAAACACCAAAGACAAAGTAAAGGTCAGTGGAAAACTGTTGGACCTGGGTGAGAAAAGAGTTCTGTCTGGTCCATGCCCCTGGGGCAGTGGAGGTGGTGGTGGCTGCTGCTGCAGGAGCAGCACCACCAGCAGCAGCTTTTTCTGGAACTCCAGGCTCACAGATGGTGGGGGGACCAAGCAGCTGATCAGAGGGCAATTGCAGGAATCTTTGCTATCGCTGAGGCAGGATTCTCTTGCTTTGCCCTGCTTGGATCTGGCTTGCAGTCTTGGGTGACAGTCCTGGGGTGAGGAGGAATGTTGGCATGGCAGAACTTGTGGTGCCTGTGGAGAGGGAGTCCTCTTCATAGTTCCAAGGCAGCTTCCTAGAAGTAATTCTGACAACAGCTGCACAAAACCCCAGAAATTTGGGACAGAGCACTCTCTGCTCTGGAAGCAGAGTTTACCATGGCAAAGAGCTCAAAAGTCAAGTAATTGACTGGGAAAATGAGCAAACAGAAGAAAAGAAATCAGATTATAGAATCCTTCTTTGGTGGCAAAGAAGATGAAAACATAGAAACAGAAGAAGACAACAAAGTCAAAACTCCTGCATCAAAAGCATCCAGGAAAAATATGAATTGGTTGCAGACCATATAGGGGAACTCAAAAAGGAGTTTGAAAATCAAGTAAGAGAAGTAGAAAAAATCAGGAAGAGAAATGAGAGTGATACAAGAAAAATCAGGAAAAATGAGCTAACAGCTTGCTAAAGGAGATCCAAAAAATACTAAAGAAAATAACAGCTCAAAAAAAACAGACTAACTCAAATGGCAAAAGAGGTGCAAAAAAGCCAATGAGAAGAATAATGCCTTAAAAAGTAGAATTGGCCAGACAGAAAAGGACGTTCAAAAGTTCACTGAAGAAAATAATTCTATCAAAATTAGATTGGAGCAAGTGGAAGCTAATGACTTTATGAGAAATCAATACATCATAAAACAGATCCAAAAGAATGAAAAAAATAGAAGACAATGTTAAATGTCTCATTGGAAAAACCACTGACCTAGAAAATAGATCTAGGGGAGATCACTTAAAAATTATTAGACTACCTGAAAGCCATGACCAAAAAAAAAAAAAAAAAGCCTAGACATCATCTTTCAAGAAATTATCAAGGAAAACTGCCCTGATATTCTAGAACCAGAGGGTAAAATAAGAAATTGAAAGAATCCACCAATCGCCTCTTGAAAAAGATCCCAGAAAGAAAACTCCTAGGAATATTATAGCCAAATTCCAGAGTTCCCAGGTTAGGGAGAAAACATTACAAGCAGTCAGGAAGAAATAATTTGAGCATTGTGGAAACACAATCAGGATAATATAAGTTCTAGCAGCTTGGACATTAAGGGATCAAAGGGCTTGTAATATGCAATTTCAGAGATCAAAGGAGCTAGGCTTGAAACCAAGAATCGCCTACCCAGCAAAACTGAGTATAATACTTCAGGGGAAAATATGGATTTTCAATGAAATAGAGGACTTTTAGGCATTCTTTTTTTTTTAAACAAATGCTTTATTAACTTCTGTTTTACATCATTCATTTCCGCCAGATTTTGAGTTACAATCATTTTCCCCCCATTATTCCCCTACCCAACCTCCCAGAATAGTAGTCCCACAAGATATCGCTTCCTTCAATCTACTCTCTCCCATACCTTCTCCCATACCCTCATCGACTTTTCCATTAGAGGAAAGTGAGTCTTTGTGTCCCAATGCCTGCACATCTTATCTCCCTATTACAAGCAAAAGAGTATTAATAATAGTATTTATACATATTTGAAACATTTAATGTTACAACCTAAAATTTCAGATCCATTTCCTTCCTCCCTTGTCACCCATTCCCTCTTGGGAGATAAGTAATTTGGTATATGTTGTACATGTCTAGCTATGCAAAACATTATCATAGTAGATATATTGTACAAGGCTGCTTATAATTCCCTCCCACTCATCCCACCCCCCACCTGGTCCATACCCTACATGATCCTGTCCCTCTTCTATAGTGGGTACTTCCAACCTCCCTTCCCCCCAAGGATGCCCTCCCATCCATCATCCCTCCTCTCATCCCCCTTCCCCCTATCCTGCTGCAGGTTGAGATATCCCATTGAGTATGTATGTCATTTTCTCCCTGAACCAAATTCAATGTGAATGTGGTTTTGCCTTTTTAGCCTTCCTTATTCTCCCCCTCCTTTGCAACCACTTCCCCTTGCTTCTTCTACATGGGATAGTTTCTCCCCATCTCCTCTTGCCACTTTCCTCTCTCACCTCATACTTTCATCCCTTGAGTATTCTCCCTTCCCAACAAATTCAACCTATGCCCTCTATCCATATATAACTGTAACCATATACACACACATTCATATATGTATTCATATGACCACAACCCCTCCTTCCATTATTTTCATAGTGAGAAAGATATCATCAGTCACAGATATTGCTTTTCCATATAGAAATGTAAATAGTTCAACTTTGATAAGTTCCTTTTGATTTCTTTTCCCTGATTACCTTCTCAGGCATCTCTTCCTTCTTGTGTCTGGATGTCAAATTTTCTATTCAATTCTGGTTTTTTCTCAAGAATGCTTGAAAGTCCTCTATTCCACTGAATGACCATATTTTCCCCTGAAACAAAATACTCAGTTTTGCTGGGTAGGTGACCCTTGGGTTCATTCCCAGTTCTTTTGCCCTCTGGAATATCATATTTCATGCCCTTTGATCCCTCAGTGTAGAAGCTGCCAGGTCCTGGGCTATTCTGATTGTGTTTCCACAATATTGAAATTGTTTTTCCTGGCTGCTTGTAGTATTTTCTCCTTGATCTGGGGATTCTGGAACCTGGCTATAATATTTCTGGGAGTTTTCTTTTTGGGATCTTTTTCAGGAGGTGATCGGTGGATTCTTTCAACCTCTATTTTGCCCTCTGGATCTAAAACATCAGGCAGTTTTCCTTGAGAATTTCTTGAAGGGTGATTTCTAGGTTCTTTCCTTGATCATGGCTTTCAGGTAGTCCAATAATTTTTAAATTGTCTCTCCTGGATCTATTTTCCAGTCAGTGGTTTTTCCCATGAGATATTTCACATTGCCTTCTAATCTTTCATTTGTTTGGATCTGCTTAAGAGCATCTTGATTTCTCATAAAGTCATTAGCTTCCATTTGCTCCAGTCTAACTCTGAAGGAATGAATCTCCTCAGTGAACTTCTGAGATTCTTTTTCCAACTGGCAAATTCGACTTTTTAAGGCATTCTTCTCCTCATTGCCCTTTTGGGCCTCCTTTGCCATTTGAGTTAGTCTATTTTTTAAGGTATTGTTTTCCTCAGTCAGGCTGTTGACCCTCATTTCATACTTTTCCTGCATCCTTCTCATTTCTCTTTCCAGTTTTTCCTCCACTTCTCTTATTTGATTTTTAAAGTCCTTCTTAAGGTCCTCTATGGCCTGCAACCCGCTCATGTTTTCCCCCTGGGGCTTTTGGAGCAGGACTTCTGACCTCACAGTCCTTTTCCTGCTCTATGCCCCCAAAATAGGAGTCTAGGGTTGCATTTTTCTGTTTCCTTTGCCTTGGCATGTTGCCACTTAATTACTTGACTTTTGGGCTTGTTGCCACACTATGGCTTTAAGGCCAGATAGAGGAATTTTCGTCCCGAACGTGTGGGGGCAACTTCCGTTTCTGGCAAGCTGTAAACCCACCCACGACTTCCACCCTAGATCACAATCCATATCCAGGGAGGTTAAAGCAAGAGCGATTACCCCCCAAGAATGATCGCTGTATCTCCCTACAATTAATTGCAGGCTGGGAGCTGGAGCTGCCTCTGAAAACTACAAAATGGCATGTCTCCTCAGCGGCTTCTAGCCCCCAGGGGAGGGAGCCGACGCATTCCCTAAATACCGGACCCAAAGTCCATAGGACACTAACCTCTTACTTTGTCCTAGGCATGTCTATGTTGATAATTCTGGAGTCGCCACAGCTCCTGGTGTTCTGGGGTTCCTCCAGCCGGCTGCTGGCCCTGCCGCCCTGGGGCTAAAACCTCGGTTCACGCGGACCTGGAATCCACTTGGCTCGGCTTCCCGCGCTCTGCGCGCTGTGCACTGCCAGGTCCCAGACCGCTGCGCTGGTCCTTCCTGCAGGGCTGCTGGGCTGTCCTCAGCGGGAGGTTAGCTTCTCTGTGTCGTTCTGTGGGTGCTGGGGCTCCAGAAGTTGTTCAGAGTCCCCTTTTACATAGTTTGGGGGGAATCTGGGGGTAGAGTGGCTTGGAAGAGCTGTTTCTACTCCGCCATCTTGGCTCTGCCCCAGGCATTCTTGATAAAAAGACCAGAGCTGAACAGAAAATTTGACTTCCAAAACAACAGAAGCACAAAAAGATAAACTGGAAAGAGAAATCATAAGGAACTTATTAAAGTTGAACTGTTTACATTCCTACATGGAAAGACGATATTTGTAGCTCATGAGACTTTTCTCAGTATTATGATAGTTGAAGGGAATATGTTATGTATACATAGGTATGTACATATACTTATGTAGGTATAGATAGGTCTATACATATGTGTTTATATGTGTGTGCATATATACATATTTACACATAGACAGAGGGCACAGGGTTAGTTGAATATGAAGGGATGATATCTAAAAAGTGAAATTAAGAGGTGAGAGAGGAATATATTGGGAGAAGAAGAAAGGGAGAGATAGAATAGGGTAAATTATCTCACATGAAAGGGGCAAGAGAAAGTTGTTACAATGGAGGGGAAGAGCAAGGAGGTGAAAGGGAATGAGTCAACCTTGCTTTCATTGGATTTGGCTTAATGAGGGAATAACACACTCCATCGGATATCTTACCCTATAGGAAAGTAGGGGGAAAGGGGATGGGGGGGGGATGATAAAAGGGAGGGCAGATTGGGGTAGTGGGGTAGTCAGAAGCAAACACTTTTGAAAAGGGACAAAGGAGAAAATACAGAATAAATGGGGGCTGGGATAAGATGGAGGGAAATATAGTTAGTCTTTCTCAATACGACTACTATGGAAATGTTTTGCATAACTACACATATATAACCTGTATTGAATTGCTTGTCTTCCCAGTGGGGATGGGTGAGGAGGGGACAAAGGAGAGAATCTGAAACTCAAAAGTTTTAAAAACAAATGTTAAATAATTGTTGTTATGTGCAGCTGGGAAATAAGATATACAGGAAATGGGGTAGAAAAATCCATCTTACCCTACAACAAAGTAAGGACTAGGGGCTATGGGCGGGGGTAGAAGGCTTATAAGAGAGGGAAGACTGGGGAAGGGGTAATCAGTATGCTTGCTCTCTTGGGATGTGGGGTAAGGGAGAGATGGGGAGAAAATTTGGAACTCAAATTCTTGTGGAAATGAATGTTAAAAACTAAAAATAAATAAATCCTAAATAAGTAAATGAATTGGGGGGTGAGGGTGTTTAGCTATGATTTGAGTGAATGCTGACCCACAGAGGACTTTGAACCTGGGTTAACTTTTCTGTAGGAAAGAGAGGAGGAATTAATGTTTTTACCAGTC
This sequence comes from Gymnobelideus leadbeateri, assembly GCA_011680675.1. Lineage (NCBI taxonomy): Eukaryota > Metazoa > Chordata > Mammalia > Diprotodontia > Petauridae > Gymnobelideus > Gymnobelideus leadbeateri. Next base: position 890,538 of record WOXC01011372.1, read on the forward strand.
TTTAATTTACTTGAGAGACAACGAGGTGTCAGTGGATAGAGGATGGGATATGGTGTCAGGCAGACCTAGATTTAGATCCTAACTCAGACATTTGTTTTACCTATGTGACTAGGGATTGTTATATCATTTCTGTGAGCTCCAGTTTCCTCATCTATAAAATGGTGATAATAATAGCACTGATATCACAAGGTTGTTGTGTGGATCAAATGAAATAATATTTACAAAGTGTTCTGCAAATTTTAAATTACTATCATTAAGGGAAGACATCATATCTTAAATTTATATCTGCTTCCATTTCCTAACAATGCTCCATGTACACTAGATGCTTATTAAATGTTTTGTGGAATTGATGAATTTCTTACTATGATATATATTTTATATTTAGTTATGGGTGTCAGCTAAATATGAGAAAGTTGTGAGCTTATTTTCCTGTGTGAACAATGTTCTCTTATATAATCTCTATTAGATCTTAGTCCATCCAAGTAAAAGATCAGTGAAGATATTTGTTGATTTCTCTTTCAATAAAATTCTCATTGGGCTGTCATTGTAGCCCAACAGGGCTGTAATTTTGGCAAAAACAAAACAAGCCCACTAGTTTCACATAAAAAAAGAGAAGACTATATATATATAATATATAATTAATATAATATAATAATTTCTTAATATTATAGGATAATAGATTTTATACTTAGAAAGAAGTTTAAGGATAATTTCCAACTCTCTCATTTGTAAAAGAGAAAATTGAGACCCAGAGAGAAGTGAATTCCTTAAGTAGATAAAAAGTAGCAAAAGCTGGGAATTCAAACCAGATCTTATGATTCCAAACTCTTTTCACAAAACAATACTTGTAAAGTCAGGTTACGGGACAAAATGTTGGCTAAGGTCTCTCCCAAATCTAAATACCTGGTTTTGTGATCAATTATGGAGTTATTCAGATGGGTATGTAAGCTATGGTAAAGTACTCATTTTTCAATGTATATAATATCCACTCCGTTGCTTGTCTGTATTTTCTATTAGTGTAGTGCACAAACATAGGCACGTGTACTGGGTGTGTGCCAGTGGTTCCTAAGTACACCCTGTCTCAAAAATTTCTGTTATTTTGCTTCTCATTTTTAAAGTTTTTATTTTTCAAGTTTACTTGTGTATTTGTTTTAAATTACGTTTTAATTTCTTTGAATAATAAAAAATTACAGTTATTGAGTGTATAATAATCATTCCATTAAAAAAATTCCCCAAACATACTTACTAATAAATTGTGTTGTGCATGCCTTCATGTACATGTGTTTATTATCAAAAAAACAAGACACTGTGGATACTCAAGCATTGTATTTTGATAAATTTGTAAAGCTACCTTTATAGCTTAATTCTCTCCTGAGAAAAGATGACCAAAATTATATAAATATTTTCAAATGATTACATTAGAAAAGTCTTTATTTTTACCTAGCATTTTCACAGTTCTACTTAAACTAACGCAGTACCCATCTACTACAGGCACACAAAAATGCCTTTTTGTTTTTTAAAGCCACTACTCTTTACATGAAAACCGACACCAAGTGCATATTAATCAGGAAGATTTGCCTAGTATTTATTGTTCAGATATTTTTATTTATTTCCATAACTAGCATATGTACTAAGTTCACAAAGTTATATTTTATATTGTAATTTGTTTCCCCTATACAGCTTCTAAACTTCATGTACTTCTAGATTAATAATGAGTATTTTTCCTTTAAAAATTTACTTCATTATTATTTAGTATGGATATGAATATACAGTCAAGTCACCACTTCTCTGAGTTTCAGTTTTATAAATACATTAGCTTAGAGTATATCTAAGGCACTTTCCAGCTTTATCATGTTACGGTTTCATTAATTTCCCAACTATCTTTTCCTACAAAATTTCTCCTCTGATCTCCTTATTAACATACTTGCCAGTTCTCAATTGTGAATACTAATTGAGGTTATCATTAGAGTGGATAATACCAAATTTTCCCTACCTTGTTGTAATCTTGAGTCATAGATTTAGAGTCATCAGGAAAAGAGGCAGGGTTGGCTAGGTGTCGAAGTGAATAGAGCACTGTTCCTGGAGTCAGGAGGACCTGAGTTCAAATCTGGCCTCAGACACTTAACACTTACTAGCCATGTGACCTTGGGCAAGTCAATTGCCCTACCTTTCCTCCTCCAAAAAGCAAAAAAATGGATAATTTCCCTCCCTTTTTTTCATCAGAAGACAAACATAATCTTCTTTATTCACAAAAAAAACCCCACTAGTTTTACATAAAGAAAAAGAAAGAGAAGACTAGTTTGGTTGGCTACTACTATGAAAGGAACTTAACTAGTTAGTTATATCTTATATCCTTTTCCACCTACATGGTATGGGCCCTCATCAACTCTCACTAGTACCACTCCAAGAGCTGTCTAATTTGTTTCTCTGCTTTATCCTGTTCTCTCTATAATTGAATTTCCACACAGCTACCAAATTGATATTCCTCAAGGACAAATTTGACTACATCACTCCCCTGCTTAAGGAATTCAAGTGACTTTCTATTATTTCCAACATAAAGCACAAGCTCCTCTATTTGGCTTTTTCATGCTCATAGACATTTCATAGATTTCATAGTCTGGTCCTAGCCTTTTATTATTTTTTCTCCTCATTTTTTAATATTATGAACTTTACAGGCATCAACATGACCATTCCCATATGTAAAGAAGAATGAAAAAAGAGTTGCCTATGAAACTCTGAATCTTTATTGTATAGAGGTTGGTTTTTTAGGTAGACAGTAAATTTAACATGGTAATTCTAATATCTTATTTCTTTTTTTTCTGTTTTCTGTGTATTTTATACATTTCATTGACATTCTTTCATTCTTCTTTTCTTGCTGTCACTATTATTCTTCCTCCCCCTCCTTACACTTCCTCCCGCACCTGCAACAAAGTAATAAAAGTATATGTCTTATGACAAAGGAGTATAATTAAGCAAAACAAATCTACACTTGGATTGTGTCAAGAAATGTATTTCTTATTCTGTACCTTTAAGAGTTGGACGGTAGGATTATTTCATTCTTATAGCTCTAGTATCTAGTACAGTATCTGGCACATAGTAGGCACTTAATAAATACTTGTTGATGATTGGTCTTCTGGAGCTGCGGTTGATCATTACATTGATCAGAGTTCTTAAGTCTTTAAAAATTGTTTTCCTTTACAGTGTGATAGTTACTGTTTAAATTGTGTTCCTGTTTTTATTTCACTGTTCATCAATGTTAATGCAAAGTTTCCCAGATTTCTCTCTTTCTCTCTCTCTCTCTCTCTCTCTCTCTCTCTCTCTCTCTCTCTCTCTCTCTCTCTCTCTCTCTGCCTTTTGGAGGGCAATTGGGGTTAAATGACTTGCCCAAGGTCATATGGCTAGTTTTTGTGTTAAGTGTCTGAGGCCAGATTTGAACTCAGGTCCTCCTGACTCCAGGGCCAGTGGTCTATTCACTGTGCCCCCTAGCCGCCGACCCCAGATTTCTCTGAATCTGTACTTTTCATTGTCTCTTCACTGTATATGTACTTTGTTTTGATTGCTCAGATTTTCAGTGATAATGACATCATAGGCTTTCAATTTATTTAATGTGGCCTCACCAAGGAAGTTCCTCAACAGTAAAATGAGCATAATAACAGCACCTATCTCCCAGGGTTGTTGTGAGGATCAAATGAGATAATTGTAAAGCACTTATCACAGTGCCTTGCACATAGTAGATACTTACTTTCCCAGTGCAGACTCCTGGCCTTCTGTGGATTCTGGCCATCTTTTTTTCTTCAGATCTTAACTTAGAGTGGCTTATTTCTTTTACGCTTTATTTGATTTTTAATGGGAATTGTTTGGGAGACCTGGGTTCCTATCTGTCCTTCATGGATTAACCACACATATTAGGAGAGGCACTAAGAAACGAGTGGTCAGCTCATCTCTGTTGCCTTTGGGGCTGATGGTTGGAGGATGGCTTAGACCTAGAAGTTAGTAGCTATAAGCCAGCTGCGGTGACCAGCAGGGCCATTGGGTGGAGAAAAAGCTATTCACGGACTCTGTATTCCATCCAGAGTGGCCTTTCTGCTGGTAGAGGGCACAAGACTCTATCTCCTTTCTCCCAACTCCTACAATTACCTTGTATTTACTTTGTATTTTCTTTTCTTTGTTGCTGTTGCTTTCCTTCAGCAGAGTGTGAACTCTTCAATGGCAGTCCTGTCATTTTTGTCTTTGTATCCCTAGTACCAAGCACCATGCAGAGATTAATGTATGGTACCAAGGCTTTTTTTGTTGTTGTTATTTATCCTTGTTGTCTTTTCTGACTCTTCATGACCTGATTGGCATTTTCTTGGTAAAGATGCTGGAGTCGTTTGCCATTTCCTTCTCTAGCTTATTTTACAGATAAGGAAACTGAGAAAAACAGAATTAAGTGACTTGCCCAGGGTCACACAACTAGTAAGTATCTGAGGCAAGATTTGGACTTCACAAAGATGAGTCTTCCTGATTCCAGGCCTACCACTCTTATCTACTATGCCGCATAGCATCTGTTGGCAAGTCTCAGAGTAATGGGCAGTTTTCCATTGCCACTCTGATTTCTTCCTATGGATAGGAATTTTGAAAAACTCCTATCAGTTTTCTGCATTTTAAGTCTCACATTTAATAGTTGATTTGTTCTGTCAGTAATAGAAGACTCATTTCAGCATTCCTAGAAGTTGAAAATTCATTGTCATTTAAATAATTTATTTTCTTACAGATTTTTGTTGAAAAGTATAATTAGTCTTCATTTTAAACTTGTAGATACTTCAATATGTACCTGTTCAAATATCCTGTATTAAGTTCTTTTAAAAAAGTTTTTTAAAAGGAATTTTTTCAGACATTTTAGTATCAGCATATTTTAACTTGTCTGTTAAGTAATTTACTTTTTACTGTTTATTAATTTATACTATTAACTAAATAAACCTCAAATCCCCTTTTAAAGCTGATATAAAATTTTGTTTTTTAAAGTTACCTTTTCTTTCCTTCATCCATAGTGCATTATTATATTTTTAATTTGAAACCCTTGACAATATTCTGTGCCTACACCTTGTAATTCTGACATATCTAATTTTCCTATTTATTTTTCTTTGTATCTTTATACCTTTTTTTAACCTTCAAATCCATTCATCTCTTTTAAGTCACTTTTATCTGCTTTTAGATCTCAAATGCATCTTGTTAATGATCTTTGCAGCTGTGGAATTTTGTTGACAAATTGTTTCAAACCCTCTAGGTATTGAAATTCTCCCTTGCCTTCAAAGAGAAAAGTCAACTGGCCAGATACTCAACATGTAGTGATGGTTCCTTTACTTTTAACTTTGTGGATATTTCCCCCCAGCAGTTCATTCTCTTCCACATATTTTTAAGTGTTAACCTGTCTTTTGTCTTAGCAGTTTATAAAATATAAGGGAGAGAGAGAAAGAATGAGTTGCCATTGACAAATAAGATTATCTGGAGCCCTTTGAGACATTCTGCCATCAAGGGGACCCTATATGCCTTTATATGAAATATTGACTTGGTTTTTCTTTTTATGTAATTTTTTTTCTATCCATATAATGGCAAGTTAATATATGTCACCATTATCCATTATAGTTTCTAAAAGTTTCTGCCATTGCAGGCAGGTTTCTTTCCTTAATTCATAAGGGGTCTTATTCTCTTCCTTGCTTTTTTAATTGTTTACTGCATCTAGGCAGTTAGTTATATGTTTTTGTTTTGGGGGTTTATTTTTGCTCTTTTTGAAGCTTATCTTGCTTAAATTTATTTTGGCCATAGTAATTTCTCTTTGTTTCAGAAATTGATTATTACTGTTTTCTTAGAAGTGGAGCAAGGAATGGTGTTTGGCCCAAGGTGATAAACGATCTTGTGTTTTTTACTGCATTGAGTATTACTGTCACTCGATGGCAATTAACCTGTTCAAGGTACTCTTGTATTAAAGAAATATTTGTAGAGTATGGGATCTCTTTTTAAGAAATAAAAATTAAAAGTATACTTTTAAAAATCAGTTTATTGACTGAACATATCTAGATCATATAGAAAAGGAGTAATATAAATATGTTTAGTTTGGGGGCGGCTAGGTGGTGCAGTGAGTAGAGCGTAGGCCCTGGAGTCAGAAAGACCAGAGTTCAGATCTGGCCTCAGACACTTAACACACACACAAAACAAAAAACCTAGCCGTGTGACCTTGGGCAAGTTACTTAACCCCAATTGCCCTCCAAAAAGCAAAAAAAAAAAAAAAGTTTAGTTTGTTCTAAAATTGCTATTAATATGTAAAATGTAATTGGGTGGTTTTAATAAGAAATCATTATAATCAGCATTATAATCCAAATAATGACATTTTACATTACCCACTAAAAATGTTCTTCTAGTGTAGAGAATAGTTTAATAGGTGTTTACTTTAGTACTTAAAGGCTCTGTGGTTTTACTGGTGTAGTACTCCTTCTGCCGATGGAAACTGTGACCCATATATGCCAAAGCAAATATTCTTCATGAATTCTTGTGTTTAAAAAAATATCACGTAGGGACCAACATTCTGGTTATCCTGGGCCTCTGATCATAGCTAGGCTTGTGCTTAGAAGACAGGCAAACAGTCTGTTACTTGTCCACTTTTCTCATGCTTTGCGGCTTTATGAAATTTTTCAGAGCTTGCCCCTTCTCCCTGTCTTCCCCCTTTAAAAAAGTTTTACTTATGTACTGCATTTTTATACAATAGACATTTCTCAATTTATTCCCCTTCCTGTTGAGCCTTCCTTTTTAAGGAAACAAAAAGCAAAAATTATGTCAGATAAAATAGAAATATGCTGAAAGGCTTGATTTGATTTGATGGGAATGGCAATATGGTATAGTGTAGAAAGCTCTAAATTCTGTTCCTGGCATAGTCACTAATAAGCTCCATGTCCTTGGGCAAATCACTTCTTTGTAAACCTCAGTTTCCTCATCTTCTAAAATGAAGGAGTTCACATTACATGATCCTTCAGTTCTCTTTGAATTCTAAATTTTTGGAGCTGTTAGAGTCTAGCACTAAAATATAAGATGTCTTACTGAATGTTAAGTTATTGAAGGATATTTGTGGAAGATGGATTAGGGTGCTCTGTTGGCCCCCCAAGGGCAAGACTTAAAAGAATAAATGGAAGTTTTACAAAGGTAGATTTAAACTTTATATAAGGAAAAACAGATCTAACAACTTGAGCCTTACAAAAGTAAAATACATTGCCTTTGGAAGTAATGTTTTCTTCTTCACTAGAGGCTAAACAACTCCTTACTGGACAAACCCCTGTTTTTGTTTTAATATGGATTTAGGTGGATGGATTTCTTCTTCTGAAATTTTGTGGGAATATAAACTATAGTTTTCTTTGCATTAAAAGAGTTAGCATAGGGGCAGCTAGGTGGCGCAGTGAGTAAGAGCGATGGCCTCCGAGTTGGGATGACCCGAGATCAAATCCGGCCTCAGAAAATAAGCACCCACACACAAATAATGACTAGCCGTGTAACCTTGAGCAAGTTACTTAACCCCAATTGCTTTAAAAAAAAAAAGAGTTAACATAGTACCTGACATATACGAGTGCTTAGTAAATTCTTGGTCATTGATTGTTTAAATTGATTAACTTAAGCAAAATGAACAACAAAGCAACTTTTTCTAATTATATACAATATTCTGCTCCTGTAGGTCTCCACTTCTCTAATGACACATATTGGTTATGTACTTATGGCAAGTCAGTGCCCTGAGGCAACTCTCTAAGATTATATCTGAATAGTAGCCTCAGATAAACTGAGACCTGGGAAATGCCTTAATTTAGGAAAGCCAAGGTCACCCACTGCATCCTGGGCCATCAGGATGATGGTCTTGACTTTTGTTTTGCCACTGGACTTTGTTGACTCTGGAAGAGAGAGTAAAGCTGAGGACTTTTCACAGTTCTGCTCCTCTTGTATCCTGTCCACTTGCAGATAGAGACATCACCCTCATGATGTCATTGATCCCCTTCAAGAACAAAGGATTCATAACAACAAAAGGTGCCAGACTACTCAGTGGATGGAGCTTCTTCACTGGGAGTTCCCCACACTGATGAAATCAAGGTCCATCCTCCCACCCCCAATAAGTAAAAATGTTCTCGTTTATGTTAAAGACAAGATGGTATACGTATACAAAAAGAACAAGATATTCTATTGTGTGACCATGGAAAAAACACCTCATCTCTCAAGGCCTTGATCACATCTCTAAAAGTGAGAGTATACTATTTGCTTTACACTCATCCTCATAATTATTATTACCCTACATTGTTATTATCTATTTATTATTTCTTGCCTATTTTATTACCTACATCATCATGTTTTGAGGAAAGTGCTTGGTAAGCATAAAACATTATAGAACTGTTATTTTTAGCAATAGTATGTGACTAAATTATGGAACCATCTCAAGAATCCAAAGTGACAGTAACCCAAAGTCGATGGGAAAAGATTCCTGGGACTTATAAATAGGTTGTAGGATATTACCAACAATATACATATTTAAGAAGTAGTATAAGAGACCTCATTAAGGAGCAAAAGGATTTTGAACTTGGATCATATTGATATTTGAGCTGGCCTTTGAAGGAAGATAAATATATGAATACTGTAGAAGAAGATTAGAAATTAATGAAGGATGGGAATGAGGGAGGAATAATTTAGTACATATACATGGGCAAATGAACCAAAGTGGGAAAGATTTGTCTGAAGGATAGAGCCTTGCCTTAAGGGAAGTAGTAAGGTAATATCCCAGTCTCATGGTTCCACATCTGGCACAACGGGCCACTCAGAGTTTAAGGGTTAAGATAATGCAGTTTCCAGAATAAAAGTATATTCGTCAATCTTCAGGTAAAAGTAATCTATAAGGAGATAAAAGGAGTTCACAAGTAAATTCCCTGGCACATCAAGAGGAGCTCCCCTGAGAGTCTTAGAGCTATTTCTATTTACTCCTTTCCCAGAGTAGTCACAGGTGGGTCCTAGGTCAGTCCACCTGGAGCAAAGTTAATTCAAACTGCCCTAAGTCTTTTCCACAGAATCTTGGCTCACAGTAGCCCAGTTGATGTGGGCATTCATTTAAGCTGTTTCTGTCCTGTTTCCACAAGTATTCTGCCCCATTACAGGTGGAAAAATAACACAGGAAGGCTAGATTAGAGCCAGATTTGGGGGGGGGGGACTTAAATTCCAGGCTGAGTGTGTATTTTATTGAGTACTCTTTGGGAAAGATTTTTAAGCCATGGCAGTGATGGAACTCAGGACAGTATATTAGGAAAATAATCTTGTCAGGGATATTATGAAGCGCAAATTAGAGAGGGGAGAATATGAGACCAAATAAGACATTCCTGATTTCTAGGCAAGAAGTAATGAGGGGGGAGTGGAGTCAAGATGGCGCAATAGAAACAGGACTTCTGCACAGCTCCAGCCTCCACCTTCCCCAATTCATGTAAAAGGGGAGTCTACACAAACTTTGGAGCTACAGAACCCACAAAATGACACAGAGAAGCTAACCTCCCGCTGAGGACAGCCTGGCAGCCCAGCAGGGAGTGGCCAGCACAGAACACTGAGGCTGAGCCCAGGCCCACCTGAACCGTAGGTTTTAGCCCCAGGGTGGGCCTGACCAAACAACAGCTGGAGGGACTCCAGAACACCAGTAGCTGTGGCCTACAGACTGTAGGGGGACCAGGCGACCTGTCTGAGGGATAGTCATTCTTGCTTTAACCGTCTTGGACCTGGATTGTGGTCTAGGGTGTGGGTCCTGAGGTGTGTGACCAGCTTGCCAGAGTGTGTGAAGGCTTCAGAGAGGGCACCCAACTAATACCTTTGGCACATAGAAAACCCCAGCTTTTGGGATGGAAGCTCCCCTGTCTGGTGGCAGAGTCCTACTGTGGTAAAAAGCCCAAAAGTCAAGTAATTGAGTGGCAACATGCACAGGCAAAGGAAGCAAAAGAAACAAGAATCCAACATTAGACTCCTGTTTTGGGGACAAAATGGACCAAAGCATGGAACAGGAGGAAGACAGTGAAGTCAGAACTCTTGCACCAAAAGCCTCAAAGGAAAATAGGAGCTGGTTACAGGCCATAGAGGACCTTAATAAGCAGATAAGAGAAGTGGAAGAAAAATTGGGAAGAGAAATGAAAATGATGCAAGAAAATTATGAAATGAGAGTCAACAGCCTGACTGAGGAAAATAACACCTTAAAAAATAGACTAACTCAAATGGCAAAAGAGGCTCAAAAAGGCAATGAGGAGAAGAATCCCTTAAAAACCCGAATTTGTCAGACAGAAAAAGAATCTCAAAAGCTCAGTGAGGAGAATCTTTCCTTTGGATTTAGAATGGAGCAAAGGGAAGCTAGTGACCTTATGAGAAATCAAGATGCTGTTAAACAGATCCAAACAAATGAAAGATTAGAAGCAATGTGAAATATTCCACTGACCTGGAAAATACATCCAGGAGAGATAATTTAAAAATTATTGGACTACCTGGAAGCCATGATCAAAGAAAGAACCTAGAAATCATCCTCCAAGAAATTCTCAAGGAAAACTGCCCTGATGTTTTAGAACCAGAAGGCAAAATAGAGGTTGAAAGAATCCACCGATCACCTCCTGAAAAAGACCCCCAAAAGAAAACTCGTAGGAATATTATAGCCACATTCCAGAATTCCCAGTTCAAGGAGAGAATATTACAAGCAGCTAGGAAAAAAAAAAATTTGAATATTGTGTAAACACAGTCAGGATAGTGCAGGATCTGGCAACTTCTACACTCAGGGATCAAAGAGCTTAGAATATGATATTCCAAAGGGCAAAGGAGCTTGGATTAAAACCAAGAATCACCTACCCAGCAAAATTGAGTATCATGTTTCAGGGGAAAATATGGTCATTCAGTGGAATAGAGGACTTTCAAGTATTCTTGAAGAAAAAACCAGAGTGGAATAGAAAATTTGAGATTGAGATACAAGAAGCAAGTATGAGTAGGTAAACAGGGAAAAGAAATCATAAGGGACTTATCAAAGGTGAACTATTTACATTCCTACATGGAAAAACAATAATTGTAACTTATGAAACTTTTTTCAGTATGAAAATAGTTGAAGGGAATAGAAATGTGTACATATATCTGTGTGTATACATATATATGTATGAATACATACATGAATGTGTGTGTGTGTATATATATATATATATATATATATATATATATATATATATGTTTACAGGTATACATAGATAGAGGGCACAGGACCAATTTAATAGGAAGGGATGATACTTAAAAGCTGAAATCAAGAGGTGGGAGAGGAATTTAATGAGAGGAGATGGGTAGAGACAGAATGGGGCAAACTATCTCATATAGAAGAGGCAAGGGAAAATGGGTACAATGGAAGGGAAGAACAGGAAGGCATAAGGGAATGGGTCAACCTTATAATCATTGAATTTGGCTCAGGGAGGGAAGGACACTAAATAGGTATCTCACCCTACAGGAGAGTAGGGGGGAAGGGGATGAGAGAGGGAATGATGGAAGGGAGGGCAGGCTGGGAGGGAGGGAAGTAGAAAGCACACACTTTGAAAAGGGGCAGGACCAAAGCAGAGAATAGAACAAGTGGGAGGTGGGATAGGAGCGAGGGAAATATAATCAGTCTTCTACAATACATCTACTATGGTAATGTTTTACATTAGCTACACATGTACAACCTATATTGAATTGCTTATCTTCCCAGTAAGGGTGGGTGACAAGGGAGGAAGGGAATGAATTTGGAATTCAAAGTTTTAAAACCAAATGTTTAAATATATATATATATATATATATATATATATGTATATGTATATACTATTATTAATACATTTTACATGTAATTGGGAAATAAGAGGAGGGGACATCCTGGGGGACTGCTATTTTGGGAGGTGGGTAGGGGAAAAACGGAGAAAATTTGTAACACAAAAACCGGCAGAAATGAATGAAGTAAAACAGAAGTTAATAAAGCATTTGAAAAAAAGAAA